>LBLO01000413.1:0-26884 GCA_004354395.1 Chondrostereum purpureum | reverse complement strand
TGCTAACCCCCAGCCCCGCCAAGCGCTCCTGCACTACCCGTCGGTGGAGGTATCTTTCCTCTGGACCCCTCCTCGAACTTGATGATGCCTCTGGACCCCAATTTCTCGGCCATGTTCAACACACAAGGGGTATCATCGGTACCTCTCACGTTCAACCCTTTCTTCTCCATTCCATCCAACTTCCACACGCACACATCTCCCCCTCGAGAGACACACAACAATGGCACAAAGCATTCTCCGCACCCTAGAAGGCGGAATAATCGTCACTAGACTCTACTTGCTACTACACTTATCTGTATCTCCTAGCATGAAATGTATTTTGCCCAGACTCGGATTCTCAGTGCCTCCGGCGCGGACCTTATCACGAAATGCGGATAATCCCAGAAAAGGCAAGCACCGCTTTGGCAACCCTTATCTTGCCGGGCACCATGTGGTTCTGAGTATATAGAGCTTCGATAACATTCAATAATTCGAACTCGGAGTCCCGTATAGTCTAGTGGGTTCGTTCTTCTTTCTCGTCGACCACTACTATGCCGCGCTCGTGGATGAAGCGTTCTGCTTGGGCTCTCGAGCCAGAGGCCTCTACTTTCGCCCCGACTTCGCGATGGAGTAATAAAGATATGGACCCTGTTCCACCATTTCAGAGGACTTGGACGACTTGGAACTATATTGCATACTGGATCAGTGTTGGTTGAACTACCTCTTATATTGTAAAACGCTCTCTTTGTTAACCACGACGCGCGTAGGATGCTACCAATGTCGCAGTATGGCAACTTGCGAGCAGTATGCTTGCAGTCGGATTATCTTGGTACGTTTCAGGCTTTCGGCGGTAGTTAGATTTGAAACTGAGTCGTGCTATAGGAGACAGGCGCTTCCTGCAATTGCAGTGGGACATAGTGTCATCGCCTGTGTAGTAGTGCTTAACGGAACTATCGGTGCCCGTCTTCATGTCGCGTTCCCAGTCATGAATCGAGCCTCCTTTGGATTCTGGTTCAGCTATTTCAGTGTCATCAGTCGCGTCGTTCTTGCTATGTTCTGGTTTGGTATCCAAGTAAGAGTTGCTTACTGGAACTCCGTCAAATCTCTCACATCTAGCCCTAGACATACACAGGGTCAGAGTGTGTTTACCAGATGCTCAAAGCTATCTGGCCTTCCACCGCACGCATTCCCAATCATTTACCCGCGAGTGCTAGCGTGACGACTACCAGTATGGTCAAAATTTCTACACTCGCGAATAGGTTATTGAGCGACCTTTCGTACAGCTATGATGTGTTTCTTCCTCTACTGGCTCATTCAGTTTCCTTTCATGTTTGTCTCCCCCCAACGCATTCGGTGGCTTTTCGTGGCGAAAGCTATCATCGTCCCTCCTGCTTGGCTAGCTATCCTAATCTGGGCTATGGTCAAAGCACCGCCCAGTGTAAGTCTCGAACCTAAACATAGCACCCTCAAAGGTTCTGCATTCAGCTGGGCTTGGCTCAGTGCTCTCAACAGCTCCTTGGGTATCTATTCGACATTAGCGGTTAACATTCCTGATTTCACTCGTTATGCAAAGAACGAGAGATCGTATGTCGATTGTTAACTCGACTCAGAAATTTTCTAACATGTACTCCCCTCAGTCAGGTGGTGCAACTCGCCATTATTCCAGTGGCATTTACTCTCGTCGGTTTCTTTGGTATCGCTGTCACCTCCGCTGGGGAAGTCCTTTACGGAGAAACACTTTGGGATCCTCTTCACCTGATTGACAGGTGGGATAACAGAGCTGTGCGTTTCTGCTGATTCTTCTCAGTTTCTATGCCCATTCACCTGGCTCCGTAGGCCGCTTTCTTTGCATCCTTGAGCTTTGCTTTAGCTACTGTCGGAACCAACGTGTCCGCAAACAGTTTATCTGCTGCGAACGATATGACTGTCTTGCTTCCAAGGTACATCAACATCCGACGAGGTCAAGTAATCTGCGCTATAATCGGTGGATGGGCTTTAGCTCCATGGGAGATCTTAGCAAGTGCCCCTGGTTTCCTCAGCTTCATGTCGGGATACACGGTCTTCTTGGGCCCGTTCGCAGGAATGTAAGTTATTCCTATAATGTATAGCTTGTGATGTGTTCCCCTGACACGATCTGCACAGTATGGTCGCCGATGTGAGTTCCTCGACTTTGTGCCCATAGAGCTTAACCCACATTCCTACCAATAGTATTGGTTGGTCCATAAATGTAAGGTTGATGTCCCAGCGATGTACGATCCCCATGGCCGATATCGTTATTGGAACGGTATTGTCAGTACCCTTAATTGGTATCCCCTTTGCCAACTCCTGACAAATCTTCGTAGAATTGGCGTGCTCTCGTCGCCCTCCTGTTTGCGTCAATCCCAAGTTTACCCGGACTAGCTGCAACAATCAATAAATCCATCGCCGTCGGCAACGCTATTCATCTGTTCGATGTGGCCTGGTTGTACGGGGTCAGTAATTATATTCAGCGGTCTGTCCGTCCTGTATTCTGACAATAGTTTGTAGTTCTTTGTGGCGTTGTCTTTACATTGGGGATTGTCAACCCTCTTCCCTCCCCTAGAGACATTTGTTGATGAGGCTATCCTTCCCGAAGACTCTCGCTACGCATCAGAGGATGCCTCGTCGGAAGATGAAAAACGTAGCACCGTGAAAGGTGACGCAGAGGTCGACGTAAAGCAGGTTTAGATGCTGTAGCCCCTGGCGACTTCAAATATAGAGTCCTTGAAATACGTGTACACAAATCTTTCAGATATATGAGCTCAGGTCGAATTCGTAGACTACCAACTTACAACATACACTTGGGCAGACATACTTACTCAATACTTCCGCCCAGCATTACCCAAACCAACCCTGCCCAGTAAGCTAGAGCATTCAAGGTGAGGTAAAAAGCCATAGGAATGATTCCCATCATCAAGTTTCCGAACAAACCTCTGCGAGTAATCGTGTCCCAGATCTCTGTTTTGATCACGGTGGGAGCTGTCGAGGACTTGAAGGGCCCAACGAGACGATAGAATGAAGTAAATGCGGCACCAAAACTACCACCGATTCAGCAGAAGAAACGGGGGAAACCAACAGGGATAGAGCTCACCAGTAGCACAAAAGAACATGAGCTCCGTACTCACTCCATATCTCCCATAGCCCCGGTGCTGCACCGATATCTTTTGCAAGCGTGCTCATATACGTCGAGTGATCTACTCCGTATTTGATTCTAGCATTCTCCTTCACAAGCAGGTGGTAGTGGGATGGAGGTAGTGGCCTCTGCTTTATTTGGCCTTTGAGCATCGATATCCACCAGAAAGATTGCATTTCTGCGATGGGTGGAATCGCCCCTACGCCAGGTCTAACAAATCCAATGAATGCAACATCCTCCTGACCCTCTTTGACGATATTTCGGAGGCTGGCTTCACTGGGACATGGATATCCATCATCTTTATGGAAGAACGTAAATTCTTGGGTATATCCTGTGGCGTAGATGATGACCTCTGGGCGTATATCTCTCCCCTGCATACGGAGGGAATCTTTACGGTGTTGGATTACAGGGAACAATACCCTTCCGTCAGGTAGAAACTGGGTAGGGAATGGTGCAAGGTCTACGGCAAAGTTTGTATACGGTGGCATATCTTCCTTGGGATCCGTGTAGCGAGAAATGTAATCGAAGAAGGGCGAACGCTTTCTGTAATGTCGATTGATGTATGGCATCGCCTTGTGAGACTGGTTGGAGAACCGTAAGAAGACGGTAATTTGGGAAAATAAGGTTTCCACCTTGTTTAAGAAGACGTATGCCCGTCCAAGCCTCTCAGGTTCAAGTCCTCCTACCTGCGGATGCATGTCTGTCAATACAAGTACAGGTCGTATTTAGCCTAGGATCTTACCCATTGATTACAGCCTGCTTGGGTCCCGGTCAGAAACCACAAGACTCGTTTGATGACGAAGTCTGATGTACTATATAGAGATTGAATAGTGAGAGGGAAGAAAAAAGTGAAGTAAACGTAAGGCGCCTCTTACAACCACCGAATGTGTGATGCAGCTATCCATGGGTGCTAGGAGACATACGTTTAGCGTTTTCATGTGGTGCAAAGTAATAGAGACCAGACCCACGACATAGGCTGTTTCAGCGAGGTTTGTAATGACTGAGTCAATGGGGACGGCCTTTTTGGAGTTGAACTTGTAACCCAGAATTTCGAAATCGTTCTGGGGAAGATGCTGTCAGCCTCTGGCTACCGCAAGAGAGATGCTTAAACCCACAAGAGCTTTAGGAAATGATAGGAAGCTAGTCGGGCGTGTTAATTCGTGTCACCCAAGTAATACACAACCTTTACTGAGCCTACCCAGATCGTGAACAGAGGACAACCTCGCTCGCACCGGCCTTCGCAGCTTCATATGCAATGTCCATTCCTGTCTCGCCTGTGCCCAGTATCAAAACACGCTTTCCAGCAAGTTGTGAACGCGACTTGTATTCCGCGGAGTGAAAAATCTGAGCTTTTGGATTCTGACTTGAAACCCATTGTATCCCAGGGATTGAAGGAATAGAAGGAATCACATGAAGGCCGGTGCAAACGGAGATATAATCTGCATGTATTGTCTTGGGTGCTGTGGTATATGTTCAGCATAAGGAATGGAACCATAAGACTAATCCTGTTTACCTTGACACCACTCCCCGTCAGAGGTCTTTTCAAGGTAAGATACAATATGACCCTTTCCCAGTGAATTTCTTGATATGTTCACGACCTTCGACTGCAAGTGAATCCGGGATGTGATCTTAAAATGGCCGCAATAATCTCGCAGATATTGGACGTAGCTCTGGGGACTTCATGTAAGTGCTTTAATAAAACAACCAGAAAAGCTTGGGAATAATTGCCTCTAATGACAAGTGGTCCTCATGCTCAAGTGGGAGCCGAAAGTCAGAAAAGCTGGTAAGTTGTTTTGATGATACCAGGAATGAGTTCTAGGTCGTACAGACAAGGCTCAAAACAACTTCTGCGAGCTGGATGACGATACTCACCTCATATGAGCGATATCTGAAAGTTCCTCCTATGTCGTTCTCTTGTTCTAAGACGACCGGGTCAAATGGGTGGTCGGTGGTGGCGGCCTCTAGTAGAGACTTGCAATTCACTAAACCCGAAGGGCCCGCACCGACAATGACGACTTTCATTTTCTGCGTTTTTTAATTGTGGGTCGAGAGAGTATAGATCTCCTCTGGGAATCGTTTAGAGAATCTTCATAACGACTTATTAATATGCATGGTCTCGATCGAGCCGCTGTGACGTTGTGAATGACCTGGATTAGGGCTGCCGTCGGTGTGCGCGCCACAAAGTTTATTGGGGAAAGAGGAAAATGCTATATTATAGTATATGTACATTAGGGATGGATTATACACTGGCTACATTGAAATTTTGGTATGCTACTTGAGTTCTAACTGAAAGAGTTCGTTCTCGTATTTACGCCACAAATGATGAAGAGAATAATAATATTGGAACACGAAGAATGTCGAAGTGTGAATGAGATGAGACGAAAGAAAGAAAATCATCTTCCAATAGAGTCCATGAAGGTGGAAAGGTCCAATCCTTGGTACTCATCCTCTGTTGGTAAATCCTCTAATCCTTGGAGGACGTTCTTCTGGCTAAGGGGTCCAGATGCCTCCTTTGCTTTCTTCTTGGCAGCTGCAGCTGCGTCTTCCTCCTCTGTAGTTCGCTTGAACAAGTCTAACACAAGATCTGTATCCATAGATGCAAGACCGGAATTCTGCTGAGTGACCACAGAATTCGCGATGTTCAACTTGAATCTTTGCAGGCTAAACGGGTAAATTCTGATAAGATATGTCAAAGAAAGGAGGGTAACTTGGGACATACCCCATGATTTTCTCTTCCAAAGTACCCTTCGTAATCAAACGATAGACATTAACCACCTTCTTTTGACCGATACGATGAGCACGATCCATCGCTTGCAGGTCCTTCATTGGGTTCCAGTCGTGCTCGACAAAAATCACAGTATCCGCACCCGTGAGGGTCAAACCCAACCCTCCAACATGGGTTGTCAGCAACAGACAGTCGATACTGGGATCCGAGTTGAATGTCTGCACAACGGCGTGACGCTTGCTGGAGTCAGTTCCTCCATCAAGACGCATGTACGTTACCGAGGGCATATGTTGTTTGAACAGGTCGGTCTCGATGATATCCAGCATCTGTTTCATTTGGCAGAAGATGAGCACACGGTGGTTTGAGAAGGATCCTGAGCTCGACGAAGAGTCAGCGTCGATCAACTCGCTCTTGCCCTGATCAGCAAGGCTGGTAGAAGGACCGCCACCGATTCCACAGTCTGTGAGTAATTGACTAGCAAACGAGGCTTTGAGTTCAAGGAACCTGTCGAGAGGTAATATCATACGAACCGGAGGGCCAAAAGCTTTGGGGCATGTTGGATATCCGTGAGCCCGGCAGCGGACGAGCCTGCCTTTTCCATGACTCTTGTGATGGCTTCCGGATCTTTGAGAACCAGAGCGGGATGATTGCAGAGCTTGCGAAGGTATTGTAACGATTGGAAAACATGTTGCTTCTCCTTCTCCTCCTTTCCAGATTGAATGACATCTTGGGCAGTGGAGCTAGCCTGGGACTGAGAGAAGTCGTCGTACAAAGACTTCTGAACCTCGGAAAGTTCGCAATAATAGTCTTGTATAATTTTCGGTGGGAGGTCGTTCAACACGTCTTCTTTGAGGCGACGGAGAAGGAAAGGTAAGACCTGCTTGTGCAAAGCTTCAAGCGCCAAGGCAGCTGATGGCATAGGTCAGTTATTACTGGCTGGAACTCGGAGAGGACATGACTTACCTGCTTCGCCATTTTTCGCTTTGCCGTCACGATTCGAGAGAATAGGTTTACCAAACCGCTCGTTGAAAGATGCCTCCGTTCCCAAGAAACCGGGCATCAGGAAGTCGAATAAACTCCAAAGTTCGAGGACGTTATTCTGGATAGGAGTACCGGACAGGATAAGACGATGCTGCGCCCGAATGCACTTCACCGCCTTCGTCAACTTCGTCTTAGCATTTTTGATAACGTGTCCTTCGTCGAGAATGCAGTACAACCAATTATGCTTCTGCAAGTTGGTTATGTCGTTGCGTACTACTTCGTACGATGTGATGACAATGTCGTATGAATCTAACTTCGACAGAAGTCGGGTCCGTTCTCGGGAATTACCCGTGTATAAAACGGGGCGAAGATTGTCCGCATACTTGAGGATTTCGTAGTACCAATGTCCCGTCAATGTAGGGGGACATACAATGAGAGAGGGAAGATGGACAGAGTCAGGGGATTTGGTCTCCTTGTGACGCTGAACGCGTTCAAAGTGCTTGCTGGAGAGAATGCATATAGACTGTAATGTTTTTCCTAAGCCCATGTCTGGAAGGGAGATGAAAATCAGTGACCCTCGAAAACATGGATCAACTCCAAAGCATACCATCACAAAGAATTCCATGTAGTTGGTACTTCGCTAAGAATGCAAGCCAATTTACACCATCCTGCTGATACTTTCGTAGTTCGGCTTTGATTGTCACGGGGATGTTGTATTGTTCCACTTTCGATCCGTCGAGAAGTTGTAGGAGGAACTGACGTTCCGTTTCCCTCCGTTTCAACAGATCCTCAGGGAACCCTTCAGGATCTGGAAGGCCAGCCTCCAGCGGCACCATCTTGACGAGTGAGGCAAACGTATTGGTTGCAGTGGAGCGGATATCATCATCCGAATCACTCATACGGCCAAGGACTGGGACCACCATAAATATCACATACGGCAGCGCTTTGAGGTCCAGCTTTTGCACGATGTCTTCGCAAAAAGTTCAGCACGATAGCAGTTTTGACAACAGGGAAACTTACGGTAGATCAACTCCGTGGCCCCTTGTCTGTTGGCAAGAACTAAAGGATCGCCCAGCAACGGGACAACTTTCTCGATGACGAAACGCATACCCTCGGCGGTCATCACATCACATACAGTGGCGAAGCACCGGGCTGCTAGCTGACGGATGATAGCGAACTTGCTCTGTAGAGCAAGCAACATCATGGGGAAAGTGACTGCTACCTTGAACCAAACGTCCTTGTGAAGCGATGGCACCACTGCTTCTAAAACACTCAGAGAATCGACAACGTCTTGGCCAAATTGCTTTTCGATGATGACGTCACACTCAGCTGCGGTGTCTAGTAAAGCAATATTAGATATAGGGACCAAAATGATGTGTGAGTACGCATACCGAATTTGAATGCGCTTAGGAGACCGCCCGCCATTGACTGCCACATGCTTGGAATGACGTCGAAAAGTTTGTTACCAAACTTCGTTGACAATTGGTCGAAGGCAAGTCCTGCACCACGACGCGACAACCTTGCCTTCGAGGAAGTATCTTCGGTCTTTGCAATTTCAATCTTTTCTTTCTCCTTTGCGTCTTTGCCGTTCTTCTGAGCTGCAGCTGGTTGGGACTCTTTCAAGAACTCCTGAAATGATAACACCCCGTCAAGGGTTTTCCTGTGGAAGGCAAACGTAGGTGTCTTTTCGACGTCTTGACACAAGAACGTGCAGAGATTCTTTACAATTTTGTCGGGCGGTTGCAGAATCTGGTTCGTAATACAGAAGTCAATGAAGGAAGCAACGGCGACTGCCGAGCGTTTTTGGAGGTCAGCATTCTCTTCGTTCTATGAATAACATTAGGATGACACCAAACGAATCTTCGAAAATTACATACCTTGATACCATTCATGATGCCTTTCACAACAGGGCTTACTTTATCGGGTGTGCTCTTGAATGCAACAAAGGTAGCAGCGAAGGCAGCGAATACCCTTGTGTCATACTGAGCCTTGACCTCAATGTACCGGTCAATGCTCGCTTGTACCGCGTTTCGCTTCTCCGCGATGACAGCTTGTTCCTTCTTCTTTGTCCGACCCAACATGTCCTTGAGCTTTTGATATCTCTGTCCCACGGCTGTTTGTGCGGTTTCGATGGTGAAACAACCAGGTTTTGTGCCTGTAATATCGATCTCATTCCCGAGGAAGGGAATGGCAGATAGAGGAAGTTTACAGTCAGAGGAGAACGAATGAAGGAGAGCGACACAATCTGAATGGATACGATGAAGAGTGTACGCCATCTCGTGATACGCAGCTGGCGCGCTGGCTTGAAGGAATGCTAGAGTCTTTGAGCTGAACTCCTTAGCCAACGCGGAGGTTTGGAGTAACGGGGCTGTTGAAGATGTCATGGATGATTCTACTTCCCTTGCCCATTCTTCACAGATGACAGCGCTCAAGAATTTTTGAAGCATGCTCGTAGAATCGAGGTAGTGAATGAGCAATGATTGGAAAGCAGCATCGGTTTCTTCGCTCTGTGAACAAATGTCTGCTAAGTATAAATGTCTTGGAGAATAATAGCACCCAGCTTACAGTGCCAGGCCAAGAATATATGAGATGGGCCAAGGCAGAGGCAGCTGCTATCCGGCCTTTCAATATCACTTCCATTGTGATCAGCCCCAGATCCTGTGCAAGCATACTCTTATCCACATTATGTCGTTCTGTCGCCACATCCGATGCTGAATTGACAAACGGATTGTAGAATGTTGAAGAGTCGATGGGTTGCCCCAAAGGAGTCATCACGATGCCATACCAGTCAAAAATGACCTGTTGAGTGATAATCGACTGCATCCACTCCGGCTTCTCAGCAAGAATGGCTAGCGCTGTTTGCCATGCTTCTGCGCTTGCTTCCCGGATATCGGCGCGCTCCTCGACGACGAGATTTTGGAACAAGAGGCGCAAGAAAGAGGCGTCAATCCAATCTCGAGGAAGAGAGACAACAGTCATAAACGACTTCAATGTCTTTACCACTGCTAATCGGACATTGGCAATGGTGTGTCGGAAAAAGGGGAAGAGCGTTGGGGCAAGGGACGAGAGCGGAAGTCTGCATGGCCTCTCATTAAGTGCGGAAAACTTGTTTTAGAAATGATGTACTCACGAAACAGTATCGTTCGCAAGGATCTCGATAACTTTGTCATAAGTCACCAATTTACCTAGTAGAGTATACCTTCAGAATGCAAGGTCTAAAGAAGAACTAAGTGTAGTTCCTACCTAGCAAATCCATGACCGCTCCGACACTGGAACTAAGGTCATCCTTCATATCACTAAGACAACTCCATAGGACTAGCAGAACACGGTCTAGCGACTCCGGTAGTTGTTGGACCAAGTTCTCAGCGACTGGAAGTAGACACGACGCCGCTACTGAGCGCACATCGTCGTCGTTATCGCCCAAACTATACCCAGATCGGTGTGCTTAGTCGACACCACAGAGGATGATCTATAAACGTGGGGCTTACCCAAGGACAGCAGCATCGACTACACCGCGGAGAATATCCTTCCCTGCATCCGTTTCATCTTCCTGCTTTACGGGAGATGTCTGGAAAAGGTCATTCCGTACAGCGACCTCGTACTTGATACCCAGGAGGCCCGAATGTCGAACTTGCCATATATGCTTTTGTTCCGTTTGCTGGGAGCTTTTGGTTCGTCCACGTCCCTTGGTAGCCTTCTCCACTACGTGCATTTTGGGAATGACAAAGTCTTGCTTGATCATCTTGAGTAAGATAGTATGCACATGAAGTACAGATCGTCGGGGCATATGGAGTAACAGTGATGCGAGAGTTTGCGAAACCATTTCCCGGACTGGTGCAACCACTTGATCAGAAATGTAATCGCCGAACCGATCCATGACGAAAATGCAGAGCAACTTGGCAGACAAGTCGTTGCACCACTTCTCATGTGCAATCTCGTTCTCTGCCCAGGGAGCCTCATCTATAGACGAACACGTTGATAAATGCCGAAAAAAAGTATGAGAGGAAGTCTGCTTACATTTCATTCCACCGTACTTTCCTTGCACCTTGAGCACCTCTCGAAGAGCCATAGCAGCTCCGTGTCTGACTTCCCACGCGACGCTGAACAGATCCACTTCAAGGACCTTCACGACACCATCCCATATCCACTGCCCTGGTTCAACCTCCAGAGCCTTGGATTGTTTGACCTCTTTGGGAGATATTGCACCACCTTTCGTTGGATCGATGATGACTTTGTCAGATGCACCACTTGGAGGAGTGCCAGTGCGTGGGGTGGAGGGTCCCTTCTCATCCGCATTTACCAGGCGTGCTCTGCGAACATGTAAGCCAACTGCAGCGGAAGTAATGAGAGAAAGTTTACTTGTTAGGTGCGGCGCCAGGTGCAGCACTGTACTTTGAGTTTGTTGATTGAGAAGGGGGTGCGGTGACGAAAGCACTGTTCCCAGGTTTACGCTTCCTCTTCAAACGGTTCCGTTCTCGGGCAGACATTGCACTGAGATCTGGTTCTGGTGTAGAGGGAGTAGTAGGCGAGGGCTCCGCTGGAGTTGTTGAACGAGTGTCAATTTTAAGACTTTCCATGCTGGTAGCTGTCGATGGGCATACATCCATGGGCGACACAGAAGGAGGAGGATCTTCTGTTTTGACGCTGTCCATCTCCACATCCTCGTTATCTGCTGCCAACTCTTTCTCGATATCCAAATCATCATCGGCGTCGAGAAAATCAAGACCAAGCCGAGTTAAAGCTTCTTTGTTGGCTTTCTTCACCTCTGCAGAGCTAGCAAGGATGCCTGCTGGTTTGATGAATTCCTTACCGGAAGAAGACAGAAGTTGATGTCCATTTAAGATAAGCTCTTGGACGGAGAAGTCCGGATACTCTGGGGGTGTGAGTGGAGGTTTAGCATCTGATGGATCCATTGAATCCGCATCCTGCATGGGTTGCCAAAGGGGAGTAAGGGAGAATATTTGTGAAAGCGCGACTGAAGCAGCTGAACGCGTTTCATGTGATTTCGAATGTAAAAATGGAATGATCTAAGTAAAGAAGTCAGCTAAGAGAATATATGTCATTTGAAAGGACATACCCGAGCAACGACAGACATTAGCTCGGACCAAGCAGAAGGATCGCCCAGAATTGCATGTTGTCTGGACGCTTTATTTGTTTCATCTTCAATAGCGACATCTCCACTGACACTCTTCGCAGCAAGCTGAGCCAACTGCTTAGCCGCAGTATTCCTCACTGAGGTTGAAGAGCCTGTGTCTAGCAAAAGGAGGAGCCGGTCCAACCTGCAATATACGAATGTTATTTCAGTTTCGTGATAGAATGGAGATATTCAAGCGGTGATTTCCAAACCTGGAAGTCATGGTGGTAGAATCCGGGCCGGGCGGACCGAGATATATTGCGTGTTGTTTGGGGGAGTTATCGGGGGGATCAAATTGGCACTGGACGACGCATCGGCTTAAATATTGTTCGTGAGAGGTGCCATTTCAATCTCCGCTTGAATATTTTTCGACCACCTCCGATCACGACAGTCATAAAATATATTGCAACCCTCTTCTATTCCACATCCTACGATGGATTGCTGCGCCAGCGCATTCAGTTTTTGAAGATCCCGCTCGAATTTGACTATCGAAATGCATTGGGAGCTTCAAGTCATTCAAAATGTATGTTTCCGACTGAAAGACAAATGGCTTTTCGGGGTCGAATGTAGGTAAATGTAAACCACATCGGGCTTTCATTCTATTTTGACAACTTCGCCTATCCTTCCTGGCGTCGCTTCCACCCAGCATCCCTTCTATCTCACTCCGGTGTCAATGCATTTTCCCAGCTGGATTCGACGGCTCAAAGCTTGTCAACAACGATGGCTATCATGGAAAGACAAATGTTGTTGCAAACATTGACGGAACTGATGCTCTTGTCGTATGAGATGATGAGGTCCGAAAGCCGTTTGCTTTACTTTTGGCGTATGATGTATACGGAAGCTTCCATCCTCCATTCGGTTGCGCATCTCTTGCAGCAAGGGACTCTTGCAGTGCAGTCTATTGGACAGCTAGACCGTGCAATCGTTATTGCTGGGGCTGCAGGTCCTGGCCGACTTGAATTTGTTCAGGACCTCATAGAGAAGATCCAGGAAGAACACAAGTTTTCTCTCCAACATTCTCAGGCTTCCGACTCCGAACTGGATCTGTTTTTGGTTCGTCCTCGTGGTGATCCGGGGCTTGAACCTTCGCCGGCCACCATCAAGCTAGAAGCTTCTTCGAGGGAAGTGCCTGAGTTACAGTCGGTTCCGTCATTGGTAACTTTTCAGAAAGATATCTGTCATGGACCGTTTGTTCTTCGCGGATGGGCTCGCGAATGGCCTGCACTGACGGATCACCCATGGGTGTCTCTGAATTATCTTCGTTCTATTGCAGGCCCAGGGCGGATCGTTCCTATTGAAGTCGGGAATGATTACCGTGCTGAGACCTGGTCACAGAAGTTGATGGGATGGGATGATTTCCTTTCCCAACTAGCGCTTGGGCAGGAGAATGGAGATGTTCTGTATCTTGCACAACATAGTCTCTTGATGCAATTTCCGGCCCTCAGAGACGATCTCATGATACCAGACTATGTTTATGCTTGCCTGGCTGCTCCTGCTGATTATCCTGGTTATGAAGCGCCGAAGAATGAGGAGCAACTGGTACTGAATGCGTGGTTAGGTCCTTCGGGTACCATCTCTCCTGCTCATACTGTACGCCCAATCGTCGCTCTCCGTTACTTCAATCCGCTGATGGTAATCTGCTTAAGGATCCGTACTTTAACTTTTATGGTAAATGAATGGAGTTTCCCCATAACCACACGTTTGAGGACGTCACTAACCAGAATCCAATAGTGCAAGTTGTCGGAAAGAAGACGGTATGGCTTGCACCCCCCACAGTGTCAAAGTATATGTATCCTTTCCGAGCGGAGACAAGCGAGAATCCGGCTGCGAACACGACAAATCCCTCCATGAGCAATACATCGCGTGTCGACGTCTTCTCCACACAGGAAGCTGATGAGGCACTCGGACATACAGAGTTCTGGACACACGCTGTACCCGATGCGATGTCTGTAGTACTCGAACCTGGGGATCTTTTGTTTTTTCCGCCCGGGTGGTGGCACGCGATGAGAGCAGAGAGCACCAGTTTTTCAGTATCTATGTGGTTTTAGGGGTAGCTACGCATAATAAAACCAGTGTAAAATGCTCATCGCTAGAAAAGCTGGGAGTAAATTGCGGAATGCGCAGACACGTTTTGTAGTGCCCCCGGGGTGTAGTTGTGTTTGCCGGCGGTTGATCAGACGGATTTATAGCCACTGCGTGACGTGTGACAACGAGTGTCTCTGGTGAGCAACCACCGAGGTTTGGTATGCCAGGCTCTGTTTATGACCACCACGAGCTGAACGGGATCTCTGCAAAAGATTCGTTTTCACCCTTCATGTCAGCGCTGGATGTCGACCGCTCAGTAACACACTCCCCACAACAAATATGGGCCACAAAGCGAACCTCTTTTCCATCTACTTCCCTTTCCCGCATCCAAATCTCAGACGCACTCGCTCGTTCACCAGATGAAGGCGCAACTCTTGTATTCATGAAGAAGAACTTGACCGATATTGGTCAGGAGGCGGCGGAAGAGCTAGCAACCATTGGACGGGATATGCCAGAGGACGAGAGTCGTGTAGAAAGGTTTCTAACTTGTTTTTTTGTTTTCTACTTCTCTTCTTCTGACAATATCATATCTAGAATGGCTCTGAGTAACAACCGACTGACTACGCTGCCCATGGAGTTTGCGCTCCTGGCGCGTCTCCGGTACCTCAACCTCAAGAACAACAACTTCACTGTCTTTCCTGATGTCGTGTGTATATCTACCCCACACTTCTTCTGCTTCTTCTCACATACTTCCATAGCTTACTCTAATGCCTGCCCTCGACACACTCGATATAAGTCACAACAAGATCAAAAGGTTGCCTTCTCAGCCTGGTGATTTAGTGAACCTCCGAGTACGACATCTAGATCTTCTTTCATCCAGCCTAACCTCTAAAGTGTCTTTCAGGTATTCTCCATTGGTCGCAACAAGATTACACGGCTACCGGTCTACATGACCAAGTTCAATAACCTATCTGTCTTGGAGGTCGAGCGAAACCCTATAGACTGGCCCCCCAAGGCTGTCATGGACCGGCCCTCCAAATTCACCACTCCGGAAGCAATGAAGGATTGGATTAGAGGAGTGCAAATATGGATCGAGAATGAGGAGTCAAGGTCGTCAATTAGCCGTGGTCCGGACGACTCAAGTTTTGACGATCAACGGGACCTCGACAGCAGACTGTATGTTTTCTCTCATACTCCTTTCTTCTTTTCTTCTCATCATGATATCAGAGACAGTAGCTATGACACAACATGGCCACGATTCCCTCTCAACGATAGCGAGTTTGAAGTCACCCCCCATGCACGCTCCTTTTCCGTGGACTCCAGTTTCTCCCTTTCATCGGCAGCAGACTCTGAGTTCGAGACCCCTTCATCGTCGTTTGGACAACCGAACCGACCTATACCGTTACCATTACACCTAGGCATATTACAGTCCTATAGCTCGGAGAATTCCCCGACTGATCGACGGTCGTTTGAGAGCTATCTCCCCAGTCCCGCTGAGTCTGAAACATTTTTCGACGAAGATTCGACTGCCAGTGCTCGCAAGAACGGGAATATCCTCGAGCAGCAACAAGAGAGTTCCTCTTCAAAGGAGCCACCCCCTCCGCCGCTACATGGTCGTAACGCTTCCTATGCACCAGGAAGCTTCCGGAGTGTCCGTAAGGATCACCTACCAGGAAAGAAGAGCATGCCCGACCTGCGTACCGCTGATTTTCATTTCTCGACTAAGAATGCTCCTGATCTCCCAGACCGTTCCATGGCTATCGCCACCTCAACTCCCCAGAAGCCTAGGAATCAGAATCATGATGAGTTTTCGATGCCTTCCCCGCTCTCACAGCGACAGGATTCTGGCTCTTCATTGAGTTCTGGCTCACGGGCAGCGCGGCCCCCACCTATCAAAGATATTTCTCCGTTCGCTCCTCGTTCTAGTTCGCCGACAGGGCCTGTAGCTTCGATCGCCTGTGAGCGTAATTCTTACTTTAGACGGCTTTCTACCCTTCCCACTTCCACCATCACAAACACTTTACCGAAATCTCTCCTTTGTTTAATCGACTCTGCTCGCAGTATCCTGTTCGCGGTATGCCAGGTTTACCAGACCCTCGAGCACTACGCTATCCACGCTATTGATGACCGTCTGTCATCTGTCCTGCGTAAGGTCCTCGACCCTGCCGGTACGGACATGATGCAGCTCATCCATTCCCTAGATCGGTTTGACTCTATGAGTCGTAAAACTCTACCTCCTCCCCCAATATGCCGAGGTGTGGTTGAAAGTTGCCGGGACACAGTTGCAGTCTTCGGGAAGGCTGTCGGTGTCTTGTCGCTACAGTTCAAGGTCATTGCCGGCGGTGACGATGTTCGTTATTTGCGACAGATGCTACTACAACTCTACGGAGCGGCTGCTGAGATTTCTACGGCTTGGCAAGGGATGCTTCCTCACATTGGTTCACTACGGCCTCTACTTCACACTAAATCCTTCCCCACCACCTCCCCAACTACCTTGTTGAATGGCCTTGGAGACTCTCATTCCGTGATGGCGCCCACCAATTCGGCGCCCTTCCATCTTGAACAACCTCCTTCATCTGCGTCTCGACGCACACACTCTGGGACTGGGACTGGAAGACCATCAGTCGCCAGGCGACATGCTGGCTCATTCAGTTCGAAGGATGTTGAGATTGGGAAAAAGCTGCCCTCGTATGACGAGCCTGTCGTCGCACCACGACGGGCGATGCGGACACCCAAACGCAATATGACACCGGTCACGATTTCTTCGCCTATCCCTCCGAGCCCTCTACCTACATCCGCTTCTTCTTCCTCTACAAACACGGAAGGTAACCATTCGAGATCAGGTTCTTTGGCATCGCTTCAGGGTTCTTCGAGTTCGTCTTCCCCCTCAGCGCCTCCCAAGGCAAACTTCCTCGATCTCCCTTCGACGTCAAAGACGCAGGTAGACAAGGTAGCCTTAGACGCGGTCCAAGTTGCTGTAGATGTAGCCCCTGTAGTGTGGGGTATGATCGAGGATCTGCTTGCCAGTGTGTTGGATGTCAAACCTGATGTTCAGGAGACCCTTGACAGGGCCAAGACCGTGACGCGGAGGCTGTCAGATATGATTCGCGCAATGAAGGATGGTGTTGATGTGAGCGGAGACAAAAAGAGTCTCCGTGAGGATGCGCATGTATTCTTGAAGGTACACTTTTTTTCAACTTCACAGGAACAAACCTGTCTAATTTTTCACGCTTCTTCAGAGTGTCGTTCAACTCTCAAATTTCATTAAGAAATACGGGGGTACCCATTACGCTCGTTTACGTTCTCATATGGTCAAGTTGACAAACTCGACGGAAGAGTTTGCTATCCTTCTTCATGTATCCTCGTACTCCCCCTCATCGACACCCCGTCCGTATCTTCCTCTGATGCTCAGTGCTTCCGCTTCTCAGTCTAACCCCAGCCTCCCTGACGATAACCGGTTAGCGCTCAGTCTCACTCGCAGCCGCAGCGCCCAGCCCACCGGCACGCAGCCATTGTCTCCCTCCCCGAACCATTCAGAGTATGCTCCACGTAGCGCATTGCTGTCGCAGTCGTTCAAAGTCCCATCGATATCTTCCGGTCGTCGCACCCCACGAGGTAGAGAAACTCGTGGAGATTCGAGTGATATTGGGTGACAATGAATGGCGGTGTCTCCTTTTTTAATATAATATAGGTTTTATATGATATTTGTTCATGGTCCATCTTTCGACTTCCTCTGATCCGCTCTCTCTTTTCTTACAACAACATCATCATCATATTTGTGTTTAAGTCCCTTCCATCTTTCCATATTCAAGATATCTCTCATTTTTACTATTATTACCTTCACGATACAGTATTCGTATTGCATGTCTCCCCATCATCTGTATCTAGTACACACCCTTTTATAGGGCAAGGAATATTGGCGTACTCAACACTCAGCGTTGGTCACATCTTGGATTTTCCTCAAGGTTGGAGTATTGAATAGTGACGAGATGCGAGTAACGAACGAGTCGTATGTAATGAAATTGAAAGAACAAAAAATTGAATGAACCAACTATCTGAGATGAAAAACCTGCATATGATACGCACAAGGAATTGGCCATGAAATATATCATAAAACAAATCTACTCCTGGATGCTCTCCTTCATGGACTCCAATTTTGTCTTTTTCGAAGTGCCCGGCTCTTCCCCTGTTTTGGTCTCTGATTTGCGTTTATTACCACGGTTGGCAGCTCCAAGTTTGGGAACGGACGAAGGAGAACGACCCGCGTTTGAAGTGCGGTCTATTGGGGGGTCAGAACACCACTGCGGTTCTCCAAGGGAGTAATCCCAGCGCTCGAGCATAGTGAGATGTGTTGGTCTGAGGTTCTCACTTGTCTCAACTGGCTTTTCTTCCTTCTCTTTGATATTCTTGCTGGTGAATTTGAGAACGAGTGCTGGCAGCTGCGTCATTTCGGCAGCTTCTTTGTCAAGCTGCTGAAGATAGGCCCGAAAATGATCCCTGCATAGCAAATACCACGCTAGCAATGATGGGTTTCCTGGCAAGTCGAACGTAGACTGTTGGAGCTTTGATTGAGCCATAACATGAATGACCGCATGTTTGTGCGTTCCGCCAGTATTATTGAAGCTGTCAACACTATCAAATATGTGTGACATGGCATCTGCTAGGGCTTCTCCAGTGAGGCTGCTGAGGAAATAGCGTAGGGCGTGATACAACACAACCCAAAAGAACGATTCTAGGTCGTCGTAAGGGGTATGAAGCTTCCCTGGAGTACCTAGGAGACCAATAGACAGAAACTGCCATGTTCCCTACGGGTTTAGGTTAGATGAAAATGCGCGTGAAAATCAAGCACCAACACCTACGGTTCGAGCTTTTTGGCGGGGACCGGCATATTTTCCCATCTTGATCGCCATATCCCAGTCATTGAGCATACCTTTTCGACGACCACCGACGTTGATTATCAGCACATTATTACCGCTGACATCGCGATGTAGATAATCAGTGTCCCTGATAGCGATTTGGTGTCCTATTGTAAAAGATGAGGGAGGGCCTTCAGCTAGCAGTTTACGTGGGAGTACATACCTTCAATGGCATCTCGTGTAAAAAGGAGCAATTCTCTGGCACACTTGACTCGATTCAGCGGTGTCCCCACTTCCTCGGACATAAAACGCTGGTGTTGACGAGTGGTGACGGTCCCAAACCCTCGTCCACGGCATCGCCATAGAGCATCTTGATAACCCTGATTGACTGTCATTTGGCCTTCAAGTTCCCCACCACAAACAAGGGTTGGGACGTGCGGTACATGTTTGTCGTTGAGCTCCTGGATGATATCATACTCGGCAGGGAGGTTGACGTCGCGCCAGGTATCCTTCAAGAACCTGACCTTATCGGCAGCCTTGTCCCACACTGGCCAGCCCTTGGTACCTCTCCCATGCAGAGACGAATTCTCTGCAGTTGGCTTCCAGGCAAAGACCTCGCGAATGCCATCCTTGCTGGGCACTTTAATCTTGAAGACTTCGCGCTTTAACGTGAAGTCACGGACATAAGGATCGAGTGCCTTTTTGGCTTTGTCAGCGTCGCAGTCTCAGCGAGCTCTACAGTCGTGTCGTATCCTTGGCACTCCTTGCACATACGAGCAAAGTTCCACAGAAAACGAGCGAGAAGCTGAGATTCAGTTGCATAGTCGATCTCACGGGAAACAATTGTTGCCGAGCGGTCACAACGGAGAAGGCGTGCGTATTTCTCAGTTATGAGGACAACGAATACGTGGGTGCGGTGCTGACGAGCCATAACCTCTGTGGCATAGCTGATTATCTGACCTCTGGTCGAAACCCCGTCGTCAGTGTTGGTGAGGAATTCATCCCATTCAGGAGGTGCTATGTAATCTGGGGCGGGGGCGACGGTGGGGGAAGGATCTCGAAATGGCCTGTGCCTGTCCTTGAACTTCAGCTCTTTGCACCATGCCATCTTGTCGAATTGTGTTGGAAACTCGGTCAAATTGACTGTGTTAGCGTATCCCGAGACATCAGGTCTGAGTTTGTTGAAAGAATTGGGATCGGATTTTTCGCCTGACTCTGCTAGCTTGCATCGGGCGACGATGAACCCTGGTATGAGGTTGTGCTCCTCAATTATCGCGATCTAGTCGGAGATTATATCACGGTCAGTATACATACAATAAAGTTCAGTAGTCCACGCACCAGGTTGTCAGCCAGTCCAGGTTCGTCATCAACTCCAGCAGCGATGTTGGCGAAGATATTCGCAGTGTCGGTGTAAGCCTCAGCTGGGTCTGGCCAAAAATCCCCAAGGAAATCTTCCACAGGCATTGGGCCGATCCATTGGTGGTACTTGATAAGATCTTCGTCAAATGGCTCTCTCTCATATATGAAGTCTGAGTCCCTTGCGAAATTATCCTTGAAATTCATTTACAAGACGGTCGGGGGAGAGATAGTGGTGGTAAGTTGCAGAAGCGCGAAGCCAATCACACGTGATCGTGTTCTCTCTTGTTCTAACTTCTATTACTAACTTCTGACCTACACCCACGCCGAACTTCGCTTCGCATTGCAGCCAAACATGGCAGTGTCGATGCCACCGAGCTTGTGTAATTTCTACAGAACTGCGGCGCGTTTGTATGAGACACGGACCTTCTTGCAATTACTTAGAGTGCGAAGATGTCACGCTTAAAGTGAAGAGGGTGATGCGGGCCGAATTGTCCACGGACGAACCTGAACCAAATCCGTCTTGCCCAGGACAAGACGCTAACTAGCGCTGACTCCACGATCTTGAATGACAGCTCCTCATCTAAGTACTAAATCATCAAGGTACTCAATGTAACAGCTGATGTCCGAAAGTCACCTTGCGGAGCATGTCCTCGCTGGTCACCTTCGCTGGTTTTCTCTTCTTGAATTGGTTCAATCGATTGCAGCTTAATGCTCAAAATCTCGGTGGTTGCGGTCCCAATCAGCTGACAATGTTTCCATCGCATGATGTTCCGATTCAAGCTTTCTGTACACTATCATCGACCTCAAAACATGCTTCCATCCTNCCTCAAGACCCTTGGCCATGCAAACTGTGGCGTTCCTGGGTAAGGTAGGTACTCTGGCATGTGGATAACCTATAATGAGCAGGATCATGCTGGACATTCTCAGATCAGGTAGCAGTAAAGAACCTCATATTTATTCCTCTGTTCATTTATAAAGGTTGCAGCCGATTTTCTGAGGTTCAGTGGGCAATCATGCTACCGTTACGTACCTTCGTGTTGGCACTTTCCCTGCTTTTGAGCCATCTCTTCACCGTTGTGTCTGGGATTGGTTCTTCTTGCAATGCACCGCAACCCTCAGGAACTGCTTCTCCCTCTGATCCATACTGGCGGGAATCTATCACACATCGAGGGACGGCTCCGTTTAACCCGAATCCCTCATCTTATCGCGTTTTCAGAAATGTGAAGGACTTCGGCGCCGTTGGTAAGAGTCCTTTTCACCTTCATAGGAATACTTTTGCTTAGTTATGTAACCAGGGGATGGAGTCAAGGATGATACTGCTGCAATCAAGTAGATACATTCCAGAACGCTTCTCTTGTCTGTGTCTGATGTTGAATCAAGCGCGGCCATTTCCTCGGGTGGAAGATGCGGCGATGGAACATGCCCTTCCTCAACGTATGTCTCATTCTTTCCTCCTGAGCTCTCGCGCGAGAAAAACTAAACTTTAATGGTGTAGAACGAGCCCGGCTCTGATATACTTTCCCAAAGGGTACGTGAAATGAGCCCGCCATTCCGTGGCCATTTGACTCTCATGCTTACTCTGATACTATACAGAACTTACCTGATTTCCACCCCAATTGTCCCATACTACTACACCCAACTGATTGGAGATGCAAAGAATCCACCTACGTTGCTTGCTGCAGCATCATTCGATGGAATGGCCGTTATTGGTGAGTCGCGAAGCTCGAAGCTTGTTGCTTATGCTGACATTCGGACTATGTAAAGACATGAANCCTTACATTCCCGGAGGAGCTGGTGCCCAGTGGTGTATGTTTGATTATTTCTTCGTTTATTACCGCGTTTGACCATTCTCCAGACACAAACCAGAACATTTTCTTCCGGTCAATCCGAAACTTTGTGATAGACGTTCGCCGGTATGGTTTTGCATTTGTTCTCTGCATTTGTTTATTTAACATCAACACCTGCAGTGTCGCTCCGGAAAGATCCCAAGGTACTGGCATTCATTGGCAGGTATGTTGTCATTCGAGATACAGTGGAGGAAGAAAGGGACGCACTCATGCATTCCTAGGTTTCACAAGCCACCTCTCTGGTGAACATTAGGTTCGAGATGTCCACAGCTGCAAATACTGCCCACCAAGGTGAATGTTTTCCATTTTTNATGTGTATCAATGATTCTGATCCAAGTCAAACAGGCATATGGATGGAAAACGGCAGGTAAAGTCGAACAGATTGGCGAACAGTCTTATGTGTTTTTAACACGAAGTGCCTGCACAGTGGCGGTTTCATGGGAGATCTCGTCTTTAATGGAGGTACGCTCTAAACGGTAGAATTTTTTAGTGTTCCCCTCCAATCATGTCCCGTGTATGCTAGGCGCCTTTGGAATGTGGGTTGGGAACCAGCAGTAAGCTCACGCCACATAATCATGTTTTCGTTTTGACATTCCTAATCTTTCCCAGATTTACAGTTAGGAATGTTACCATCAACAATGCAAAGACTGCTGTCTATGGAATTTGGAACTGGGGATGGACCTTCCAGAACCTTAACATCAATAACTGTGGCGTGAGTACAGTTGTTGAAGTACTGTGTTGAGTTCCTGGATAACAACAATTGTGTTTAGGTTGGCGTCGATCTCAAGACGGGAAGCATCACCCGAGATCTGCAAGTGAGTTTTTACTCTTCCTTTCCCCTCTGGTGCCTAAATCAAAGAATCATCCAGACTGTGGGAGCCGAAGCTATCATTGACGCCACAGTGATCAACACGCCCATCTTCATTCGGAGCTCCACACGCACAAGCTCTCTGGGAGGATCTCTCGTCTTGAACAACATTCGACTTCAGAATGTCCCCACAGCAGTTGGAGTCGCAGATGGAACTGTGGTGCTGGCTGGAGGAACGAAGACGATTGCAACTTGGGGGCAAGGAAATGTTTACAAGGGATCAAGCTCTTCGGGGACGTTTACACAAGGGAATATACCAGCGCCCAACAAGCCCGCATCTCTGCTTGATGGATCAGGAAAGATATTTGGGAAGATGCAACCACAGTACGCTAACTATGCGGCGAATCAGTTTATCAGTGTTAAAGCTGAAGGGGCTAAAGGAGGTAATTACGCTCCGATACCTTCACTTGTGCAGATCTCAATCTCTTTTCTATAGATGGCGTTACGGATGATACCGCCGCTCTTCAAGCCGTTTTTAACAAGGTATATTATGTCCAATTTGTTACACCACTCATCCATTGAACACACCCACTTGTAGTATTGGGGATGTCGTATCATTTACTTCGATGCTGGAAACTATATCGTGACATCCACTTTGAACATCCCTGCTGGAACCCAAAGTAAGACCCTTCTCTACCCTGCCATCTTCGTACTACCCAACTTGTTCTGACCCGGCTTTTTAAGTGGTTGGAGAGGCCTGGTCTATTATCGCTGGAAGAGGGAGTGTGTTCCAGAATGCCAATAATCCTCAGGTAGTTGTACGAGTCGCCCAGGATCCACGGGTATCGTCGAAATTACGGATATTGTCTTCATGACTGTGGGATCTAGTGAGTTCTGCCGCCCATTGCTTGTACTTATTGATCTGACTTGGTTATTCAGCTCCCGGAGCGGTATGAGCCATAATTTAACTCTGGTTTTCAGGCTAACATGTTCCATAGATTATTGTTGAATGGAACGTCCACGAGCCGGCTGGACACCAAGGTGGCGCTGGAATGTGGGATTCGCACATTAGGACTGCCGGAGTTGCTGGGTCGAATCTTGGAGTCTCCAAATGTCCCTCTAGCGGGGCAGGCGGTATCGATCCTTGCTACGCTGCTTTCCTGTCCCTACATTTAACACCTCGCTCATCGGCGTACCTCGAAGCCACTTGGGTCTGGCTCGCTGACCATGATCTCGACGCAGACCGAGAAGGTCAAATATCGGTGTATTCTGGAAGAGGGCTTCTTTCTGAGTCCAAAGGACCTGTATGGTTGATTGGAACAGGATGTAAGCTAATCGTGCTAATTCTCAAACACGCCTGGCAGCTCACTGTTTAAAATTTAGCGGAACATCATACATTGTATCAGTATAACCTGGTCGGGGCGGCCAACCATTACATGGGATTGATCCAAACTGAAAGTGTAAGCAACCCAATTGGAAAACCTTTGATTCATCGAGACTGAGAACTACCGTAGCCATACTATCAACCGAGCCCGCATGGCCTAATCCGTTCACAGTACAGACTAAATACCACGATCCTACTTCAACTGGTATCGGCTCAGCTTGGGGTCTTCGTGTTGTCCAATCGACCGACATTATAATCTTTGGCGCAGGACTCTACAGTTTCTTCAAGGTAAGCACCCCTTCTGATAGCTATATTCTATATCTATCTTGATCTTGACCACATCATCCGCAGAGCTACACCCAGGGATGTATTGATACAAGAAGCTGCCAGAACCAGATAGTGACGATCGACGCAGCCTCCTCCGTCAGCATCTACAGTCTCTCCACTGTGGCCTCGACATTCCAGCTCAGCATCGACGAACGAGGCGTAATCAATCAAAATGCGAATGTCAACGGCTTTGCATCGACGATAACGAGTTGGACGCGGTCTTAAGTGCGAAATTGCTTTCAAATGTACTATATCCCTAAATTATGTCTATGCGTCTGTACTTTGGTCACAAGAAATCATAGCATTTGCATCTCATATTTGGAATGATAACTTGGTATCATGATACATGCATTCTAAGCTCTGACCCTAAGCGCCACAGCCATTTACGATATGCTATATCGATTTGTTTGGTTATTCAACTTCAAGTATTGGAATTGGATACTGACAGTAAAGTTAAAGAAAAATCAAGATTGAGATAACTTCTTTGAGGAGCTTTGCATTGCATAATACCTGACCAATACACGAAGTGGCTACAACTTTTTCGAGGTCAATAACCCTGACACCGCAGAGATCAGTGATGTTCTCAACCTGTACGACTTGGGGAAACTAAGATGCTTGAATCCGGCACAGGCAAGGTTGGTCATAGTATAAGTATTGTTCGATGAAGCCCATAATCATTGGGGTAGGCTTGCTGGCTAGGATGGGCGATCAAGAGATTACCATAATTAAAGACAGGGATCAGAGGGATAGAGATAGCGATTGTTCCAAAGCAGGAATTATGATAAAGCAGTAAAGTAGTCGTATCACCTCCCCTCCCCATCTCCCTCCGTAGATGCGATAATCCTTTCGATCTCCTGCCGAATCTCATTCAGGTTCATCTTCAGCGTCTTCGCATCCTCAAACTTCCTCTGTACCCTCGCTTCTTCCACAAATCCTTCTAGGAGCGCTTCTTGCTCGAGCAGCGGCTGTAGAAGCAAAGCCGTTTGGGAATCTGGATCGACAACTTGAGATGGGCCAGAAGATTTGGGTTTGGCTGGTTTCTGTTTGGACGGGTTGAATTTCGGTAATGACTTATTGGGGGTGGCGGTTAGGATGGTTTCTGGCGCAAGTATAGGATTGAATGTTACCTGTAAGGGAACTAATTCCCTCTCAAGGAAGCCTGCTGCCCTCAAACCGATAGCCAATTGCACTCGCTGCTGCGAGCTACCTTTAGGACAGGGTAGCGTTCGTATCCGTTTGGCTATATTCTCATATTGCGTGAAGAGCGCTAAGAGACGTTTTCGTAGCAGCGTCGCTTCCTGATTTGAAGCAGGTGTTGGTTGTTGAATGGATCTGCAGGTCGTGAGACGTAGTTATTGATCGAAGTAAGACTACGACCTACTGCAAAGACATAATGAGCTCCTGGAATTGGGGTAACGAGTCTTGGATCTCCTTCTCCAAAGCAATAAAGGCCTAGACGAAGGATAATAAATAAGTGATATGGAACAGTGGACAACAGCTTACATCGTAGAGCTTTTCAAAGATGCCTCCGCCACCAGCACCCTCGTGAAGATACTGTGCCCTCAACAAGACTGGTCTGCATTCTCGACATATTCTCACACCCTTCAAGAACTTTTCCTCCTCGCCTTCCTCCACACCATTGGCGCTCACCCTCCGTTTTCTCACGCCGTAATCCACCCCTTCACCGACCTCCTCAATCTTTCTTGACTTGGGGTCGACGACGAACAAGATAGAACAGGGAGTAGGCCGATGGGGAGTTTTAATAGGAAGTGAACATATGATCTGGCCGCATAATCGACAATGGTGTTTGCGATTCGTTAGCGGATGAAATGAGGTCGTACAGAGAGGACACTTGGCAACAGCCGAGTCCTCTTGCCATGGAGCTATTCTCTGCTCAGCGCCTGCAACGTTTTGCATGAGCACATGTTGTCAGGTTAAGCAATGGTGTACGCACTTCTGATATCATCCTGTGGGACTATGTTTCCTCCACTTACGCTGACCAGAACGCTGAATAGACTAGATGTCCTCTGCCGAACTTCTGGTCTCTTCTTGATCCCATTGGAAGGCGGGAAATGGAGATGGATCATCTTCTCCAAGCGTCTTTCCAGCTTCGTCCTTTCCACCCTCTTCTGTCCCCCTTCATGTTTCTGTTTCCGGAGAAGTAGGAACTCGTCGGTACGCGGTCGGTAGACACCCTTGGGTTGAAATCCGGGTCGATATGGTGCTTTGGCTCGTGGATTCGGTGATACTGCTTGAGATCGCGGGGGTNGGGGATGAGGGCACAGATGGTGGAAGAGGTGGCAGAGAA
>LBLO01000412.1:0-26910 GCA_004354395.1 Chondrostereum purpureum | reverse complement strand
CGGAAGGATGGAGATATCATGACTAGACAAGGCCTTTCGCGTCCATCGAACTTGCCCATCTCTCGTGCCAGTCTTGTAGCCGCCGAAGGGTGACGAGCCTTGAACGAGCCTAGTCAATCAGTGTACAGATCTCCTCTTCGCATACTATCGAAGATGAACAGAGAGGAGGGGACACGTCCGCAGGCCACTTCGGCGAGAAGCCTGGGTTTCGATCGAGGAAGGGGAAACATCCTGTCCAGGGTGTATCTTATCATCCCATCATTAAAGCTCAACTATAGTTTCTTAGCCGCCGCTGATGCAAACTCACCGACCTGACGCTCGTTTGGAATATCAACGCTTCGGTCTTGGGTGCCCACTTCACTTTCAGAAGATATGCTGCCTTTTTTAGTGGTCTGTCGACTGCGACTTGGCAGGTCCGGGCGAGGGTCCACGACCTCATGCTCAGTCATCTTTTATCACTCGAATCCTTTCAACACAGTTACGGCGGTCAGCTTAGGTATGTCTTTCCATAACGTATTGTTTTATTCGACATGTAATGACCTCTGATATGCAGGCGTAAACGGTCCATCAACTCAAGCCAGGAGCTCATAGTACGGTGTCATGGTTGAAGACAATACTCTGGGAATTCATTAGTCAGAGTGAATTTGACGAATGTGGTCGCCAGTGTCGACGCGGTTCATCGGAAAGTGAGTGACAGCTGTTTTAGGTATCTTCCTTTTCTAACCTATCAAACCCAAAGTGCTCTATCCTGAGAATCTAAACCGACCTCTATATCTACGACACATCGATGCCTGGACGACGAATTAGATGTCCACTTTTAGTGCAGGCATAGGGCGGTAGCNATCTGTTGCGAATGCCAAAAGAGCCCTAGAACGACTCGCCATCCCTTGTTCTCCCTCAAGAACCTCACGCCTATCCTCTTCCAAATCATCAAGCACCTCGGGGTTTGTGCACACCCATTTCGCCACCGGTCCCTCCCTCACTTCCCATATACTTCTGTCCAGCCATAGGTCTAGAGGACGCCGATGTGCTTGAGACGCCAGGTTTGGGGTGCAATGTTCAGCGACCGTATTTCTCGATGCTTGCGACTTGTAATCACCCAAACGTCGACTGGATGGGCCAGTCATTGTACACATATCTCCAGGCCTTGATACTTTGACGGTGAACGGAGGAAGGGCATACGCTCCCTGGTCACTTCCCTGATGAGCGTGTGGTTTCGGAAACGGATCAACATGGATACTTTTGCTAGGGTATGTCTTCTAATCCCATTCCCAAAGGTTGACATTGAACTAAGAAACAGACTGTGAAATCCGCTTGAAGTGCACCATAACTTCACGGCTCGATTTCGTGATGTGCAGATCGGCGTTTCGGAATCCTCAGCACGTCTATCTCGGGCGTGCAACTCATACCTTTCCCACGTTAAGTGACAATGGCAAATTGGTATTGTCACGTCGTTGCTCTTTAGGCGCGACGATGTGGCCCCCATATCAGCATATCTTCCTCGTTGGGCGATTGCTCCCAACACGGCTTCCTATGACAAACTGTCACCGTGTTCGTCTCAGCAGGTATGTACCGACCACAAATCTGTATCGTGTGTAGGCAGTCTAAATATACCTTGTATATATAGGAAAGCACATTATATGAGACTTACGATAGGGCTTATAACAGCTCAAGGAAGTTGTGTCATGGTGGAAAAGTGTAACACTATACTCAGTCCAAAAWTTAATGATCATTGGAAATGTACGCCCACTTTCCACCGATGAAAGTTGTTTCACGTATGTCGACACCGAACGCGCACTGTTGAGTCGAAAAGGATGGGACAGACATGTGAATCCGGACGGACAACTGCAATCAATTCAGATATCAAATTAGCAATTGTACGAATTTACAACCAGAACGGCACTACAGGAGGAACAACAGCGGAGGAATGCTGATATGAGCTTGTAGAGTAGGAATACTGGTCTGGATCGGCCCCGCAGACAACTTTAGGGGAGTCTGATATAGAATACATGCTCACAGGAGTAGAGGGCGGAGTTTGGTTTCTTGGTGTGCGGTAGGTGAAGTCGTCTGTTGATTCTCACTATGGTCACTAAAATTAATGCTAAGATATATAGTCCTCCATTTCCTACAGATGCCAAGATGATTGTGAGACCACAAGAGCCTCAACGGCGCTCACGGCATATAGAGAACGACGCGACTTTCACACCACTGAGGCCTATTTCTCACCGATGTGGTGCGAAGCCTACACGTAAATGAATTCCAATGTTTCTAACTTTCATTCCACGCATCATCTTTTGTCTTCATTGTTGTCCTTGTCCTCCATCTATGATTGACCCTCCATTTGTAGTCTCGCACCTATGCTCTTTATGGATATACAAATATGAACCATTATTAGGCACCGAACATCTCCTGAATGGCCGAATGGNTTGTCAATGGGCACTGTCAACATTCGTATAAAACGCACCTGTTTCCACCCCTTCCTTTCCGTCTCTCCACTGTCTACTCTCACACTCATTCAAGAATCATGTCACAAATTTTCAACTATTCTTTTCCTACATGGCTGCAGATACCCATGGATTATCCCGTAGCGTTGCCGGCAGCGTCTACAGTACCCAACCACGAAAGCCACTCGGCGATAGTAGATCTACAACAACCACCTNCTWAACYTTCCTGCGCCCATTATTTCAATACCTCTGGTTACCATCACACCCCCTCCGCCATACTCACCAACTACTGAGGCCCAAGTTATTCGTCGCAAGCCGCGTCTTTCATTAGAGTCAGTGGCAGTAGTAGAAATCAAGAAATCCGACGAACTAGCTTCACCAGAAGTCAACTACATATCCGATATTCAGAAAGAAAAAGAGGTTGTCCCGGAGAATAAAAGGAAACCCACTGGATCTCGAAAGGAACAACGACGACAATCATGGAACGTCCTCTTAGAGGCTTCAAAGACTCTCGGCGCCACATTCGATAGCCACGGCATCAACTACGCATTCTGTGGAGATTGGCAACTTCAAGTATTGAAGAAACCCAAGAAGAAGACAATGGTGTGTTGCTTTTTATCTGGCTCGAGTTACTTTGAACACTAATTAACATGTAGATTATCGACTGTCTCGTCGAATACGATGTTCAACAATGTATTCAAATGCTCGACCTACGTTTCTTCCGCATCCATCCCTCTCCTCCGTGTCTGACAATGCTTCCAATGCTATACGAAAACCCCGCTACTCTCGAGCATGTCCATGTAGCTCTCTTCCAAGCCTCGGGTATCCAAGCGGAAATCTACAATGACGGGCTTGCGTATCTACCTCTAACGGAGCTCGTCCTTGTCAAAGTGAAGATGATCAATGACAACGCGGGGAAGACCGGCATCATCAACGAGATTCACGACTTGGAGTGGTTGTTCCGAACTGCTGGACGACGCATCGACCATGCGAGGATAACCTTGGAGCAGGTGATGATTGAAGTGGTCAAATGCTTGAACGCGGCAGGAAATGAACGGCTGAGAGATGCTTATAACTATTGGTGTGAAGTAGGTAGAGTATAGTAAACGAGAATCACCATGACAGAAAAGTGGTGATATAAAGGTAGCAAGAAGTAGGAATGACAATGAATCAATGTATCCTTATGCATCATTGCGGCCAGCTTCACGTCCACTCTCTTCATGAATGAAGTATCCCTCGCCTCGCTTCCCAAACTTCATCCCTTCGTAAGCGTCTCCGTAGTGGTATCCTTTCGCGGCAAGGTAAAGTGACTGTCTGTCGTCAGACCCAAGCTCGATATCCGAACAATACTCGAAGTCTTGCCACGCGTACACGAACTGACCGAGAACAACCGCAGTGACAGGAACACCTACCAGAGCATTCCAGTAGCACACCCCAACAACACAAGCTACAAATGTCCCAACATGAGCAACAGCGCATTCCATCCAATGAGCAAGTCGACGAATGCCAGATGGGGACGGAACATATCCAGGACCGAATGCAATGGATTCCAGATGTTGAGGAGCGAGGAGAATATATCCCCCTACGAGACTACTGAGCCCAAACATACATCCTCTCTTCTGCACTTCCATCGTACAACACCTCTCAGACACAATCATGGCAGAATCTTTCGACGATGTATACAGCCAATTCCCCTTCGGACCATCTACCCCATCCCCCGAAGGGTTGACTTTCTTCAACGACTCCACAGTGTTCAAGACCACATTCAAGATCACCATCACTTCCGAGCTCTCAGACTACTCGACAGCATCGAAGAACGTAAAAGTGTTGCAGATGCTGCTCGAAGACACAGCGTCCTCTGACACCGATCTATGGTTCAGATTGAGTGTTTCCCAGCCGAGCCACTATGCACGCAAGATCCTGGAGTTGTTGATCAGCTTCGCCTCACGATGGAGTCGAGTCTCCCTCTCCATTCCTCGCGAGCTATTCCCACTACTCGACAGCTGCAAGCGATTCGAGAGACTCTACGCAATCGAACTCTGCGGCCCCAGTCACGAACGTTACGGAGATCCATTCAACGGTCCTAGGTGGCAGCTTGGGGGACCAAACCTGCGCTTCGTCTCTATCTCTGGGCCAGACGATCTGAGGAAACGTCTGCGCTGGACCTCGCTCACTCATTTGCATCTGCAGAACCACGAATTATCACATATCAGGTCAACACTGGGCTCCACGCTCCAGCTTCGCACCTTGCACATCGACAAATGCTTCGAGGATCCATATCCCGGAGAGGCAGATATGGGGGAAACTAAACAGGATGTGATACGGGAGGTGCCGAAGATTGTACATAGCGTGGTCCGTGATGTGAAGCTGACAGTGGATGCGGGACGCCACTCCATTTCTGATCTGAAGACCTGGCAACCACTTGCCCGCACTGCTGAGCGGAAGAGTATCCTGTTAACACTGAAGCACCCCTTGGTGGATGACCAGGGTCGGGGATTCTGCGCTGGGACGCTGGAGTCCGACATCTTGACCCCCTTCTTCCAACAGGCACGACTCGAGAATCTGGAGTCATTGCAGATCATATCCCCTCGAATTCCCTTCACCCTTCCCTTCCCACTCGACGAATTCAAGCTATTCGCTAGCACGGCAACCCGCATCACAACGCTCGAGCTCGACAACATCGGACTCGGAGACCGGACACTAGCTGAAGTGATATGGGCCTGCCCATCGCTGTCCGACTTGACCCTCAGAAACGCGTCCCTTCCGACCTCAGCTCTCTTCACAATTGGTCTCATGAAGCTCGAGCGCGTGCAGTCAGGCGAGGCTACAAGGAAGAGCTTCGGTGTGCTCCAATCCCTCGTCCTCCAGGGTGACAGCCTTACAGCAGATCCTCACATACTCCTGCACATCCTGAGCGCACTGAGGCAAGGACGTAGCCATACCATCCGTCAGCTGACAATCTATCTCCTACCAGGTCAAGCACTGGGAGATAGACAGCTGAGAGCATTGGAAGAGGCGACAGCAGATGCAGTCGTTGGAAGAGTGGAAGTCTCTGATGCTACAGCAGAGGTGAGGGGGCTTCACCATGCATTTGGGACATCGGGTAAGGAAGGAAACGTAGCAGCGAGCGAAGAAGACGCAGCTACCGAACCCGATTGGGATGAGATAGAGGAAACCATTCAGTATATGGACACGGAATAAGCTGTCTCAATCGAAATTGAACGTAGAATAAACAGGTTTCTGTAGAGCATATGGACTCATAAATGATCTAGAAAGTCCCGCGTTTGCAAGGTCTCTGTCGTCGCTCGAATGCAGGATGTAATGTGTGAGATGTATACCAGTGTAGCATCAAGCCCTGTACATTTCACATTTGATGAGCTATTTGTAAGATTTAAGAACGCCATACCATTGTACACACCATACATAGATCGGTATACCTTAGAACTTCTTGAGAGAGCCTCTCAAGTTAGAAAGAGGGGAAGAGTATCCAATTTATCGCCAATCACTTCGACAATAGATTCGAAGCTATCTTTTTCGGAATCATTTGGAGGCTCAGCAAGTCAATGTAATGGAGACAGTTAGGAATCAAGTCGGACGCATCAAAGTGCTTGCATAATCTATACGCGGCTGAAGAGGACCCCGGCATATGCGGTGATAGGTCCGATCCGAAATRGGTGAAAATAGGTGGTTTCTGTCAGGTCCCAAGTGGTACCAAACTGTGTGCATTAGGATAGGGACCTCCAAATTAAGCTGACTTCCGTACGCATACTCGATCCGAGTTGATCGACCCATTTGACTGATTTGTGGCGTCTGGAGGCGCGATATGTTGAGGAGTCACGCCACCTCTCCGTGCGCCTCCAAATTCCCGATTTTCACTCCATATTCACCCAAATCTGTACGCATGCGGATCGACCCTATCTGCCGACCACCCTTCACTGTACTCTCCTCGGATCGGTGTAGGGAGTCAAACTGGGCACAATCTGTACGCACGTGGATATATCAAAAGCCCAAAAATTTGCTGCTTTCTGTACGCACTGGGATAGGTGCAGTATAGGCATGTGCCGGGGTCCTGTCGCGACGCGCCTTCCAAGTCCCAATCTCTCTCTGATTCTAACCACCATCATGGCCGACAGACGCTTGTCTTCCCAGGAAGCTTATGAACGATTATCATCTCTAGGACTAGATATAAGTTTTGACGAATTCACGAGGCTCTACTCTGCAGGTGGACCTCTAACAGATGCGGTTGAATTTCTCAGTAAACATATGATTGGGCGGACAAAGGTCAAGGAAGTTAGAGAAGCGTAAGTCTTAGCTCTCATCCACAACTATATCGGGTACTATAATGTATATCTGTAGAATTCAATTCATGCCAGATCCAGAACTTCGAAGTGCGAGATCACGATTAGCTAGTGCTAAGAAAAGTGTGGAAGTATACAGGAAAGAGTTGAACGAGAAAGCTAAGGAGGCTGCGGAATTAGGTATATAATTCTCTTCTAGTCTGAACAGAAGTAGCTCATACGTTAATATAACAGAATCAACCGTGCAGTCCCTCCAAACGACACTTCAAGCTAAGAATCGGACCCTATTGCTGCTCCGTGTCCTAGAACAAAGAGAGCGGCTGAGGCTAAATAGATTCGAAGAGATGCGAGTGTTGGTAGGAAAGTTACGGTAAGAGCTGATTTCTCTCCTTCATGGGATACACGTTATCGTGATAAACTTCGCATCTAGGAAAGACACTTCCACCTGGTCGAAGACCCCCAGGGTACGTGGAGCTACACGCTGCTCACAATGTGCACCAATGTTGAACGGTCCTACCAGAAAGATATACAGGTGCCCTCTCTCCCCGAATTCGAGCACCTGAGCCCTACCCGAATCTCTCAAACCAAAGATACTCTTGCCGTACGTCTCTTGAATGACGACACCGCTCTTTGCCCCCTCTTATACACGATCACTTCAGGCTCTTCACTTATACCACACACGGCCCAACCTCCCTCCACCAACTCTTCCCAAAGAAGTCATGAGTATCACTCGCCGGGACCTCGACGACAAGCTCACGCGAATCGAGGAGCGCGAGCGCGGGTTGCAGATGCTATCCGACCGTAGCGTAGCATTATTACACGTCTCTGAACAAACGGTCGAGTCGGTACGTTCCTCTATAGACGTCCGGCAACCTACTTTTTGTTGTTCCTGACGTTCTCGTAGATCAGCCGGTTTCACAAGTTCACCTTGCCTGTCCTGCGCCTTTCCTTGACAGAGGCAGAAGAAGAATGCCGGGGGTACATTGATATATTCAGACAAAAAGTCGTCGAGTATAAGCATGGAAAAGAGAACCGAGAGGGTAAAACGGTGGAATTGGTGAAACAAATGTTGGGTATGCGAGGGAACGTGGTGAGCTCGTTATATTGATCTGCTGTGTTCCATCAGGGTCCTGATGTTGACCTAGAGCGATGAAGCAATACTAAGAGCGGTGGAGAAACTCATCATGCAAGGTCAGTGTCAAAGCCTCTAATATCTCCGATCCCTCCAGACTGACTCGATCCCCCAGCGTACCACACCCGCAACCACTTGAGTTCGATGAAACTTAAACCAATACCTGCACCCGAACTTCCACAACAACAGCAAGAAGCACAAGAACAGGAAGCCGAGGCTGCCCGGAAGTTGCTCACCAGAAAGATTGCGAAAGCCGATGTCATGGGCGCGACTTTGAAGGAAGACATCGACAGGCTATGTAGTGAGATGGATTGGATTGTCAGCAGGGATAAACATAAAGAAAGAGATGGTAAGAAAAGGAGGAAATGATGGGAATTGAAGCCGATACATCTTCGAACTATCTTCGTTTTCCCGGATAGAACCATTGAAAGGATCTTTGTTCAAGGCTGACGTCCGCGTTTCCTCGCTGAACAATGGGTAGAGTAGAAAGATGGCAGGCGCGAAAGTTGAACGTTGTTGCACCCTGTAACTGCCGAAAACAGTCCCACACGCGTGGATTGTAGAAACGGAATGTATTCCAGCCAAAGTTCTTCCCATACAGACAGATATTCGGTGAATTATGGTGTTAAAAGCTTGGCAATTTGGGATTCTACATCCGTCTGAGCAAGTCCCTCCAGTTCGACGTGTTTCTCTACACCTCTCTCTGTAGGAAACATCAGGACTGAGTTCCAGGTGTAGAATAAATCTAGCAAACGCACCAAATCTAGCAAATGCCCTCGCAGGTGTTCCACTGGCTTCTCTAATCAGCACTGGGAGATCTGGGTTATGTTGCTTGATGATAGGGTATTTGGACAGAATGAAGTTCCTATGACATAGTTCAATAGAAGTTCGGATACCAACACTCTATAGCGTACCGTGTTCCCTCAGAGGCCGGGCCTGTCTGCGAACAGAGAATCCGGATTTCCCGTAGTGCTGGGGAGAATGCTTTCGTGAACGACATTGTGGCGGTAAGACGGAACGAATGCGTGCGAAAATTCACAGTCCCTGCTAATAAGAATAATGACCCGGGTTTCCTTTGATTGCTACCACTTCACGCTGGTGAGTGCCACTTGAGATATTTTGTAACTCGTATTGGTATCTAGGGTGATCTCATCTCTTAATGTCTCCTGAATTTTATTCGCTCACCGGTTTGAAGTTCTAAACAGCACGGCGATTACTAGACTCGTTTGAAGACAATTCGCATTGTAATTGCTAATGTCTACAACTTCACACACACACGGGGATGGCCATTTACTCTGTACATTAAATTGCTCTCAATGCAATCCACCGAACTGTCTTCTGCCCGACTATGATGCTGTTATGGAAGCCATTCGCCAGAATCGTTACGATTTAGCCCCGTCTTTTGGAGGCCTCAAAGAAAAGGCACGAGCTCTCCTGGATCGCTCCCCGAATGAGATTGATTTTTTCGATCTACATTGCGTAGTTTGCAGGAGAATGTCAGAAGGATGGAAAAAGTGCTGGAGTTCTGCGACTCCAATACCCTGGCTGCTCCCATCCGCCGTCTTCCCACTGAAGTCCTGTCCATCATCTTTGAATATTGTGTCCCTCATGATGCATCTTTCAACAAAATTACGGATTTATCTTTATCTTTGCTCCCAATTAACATCAACTCTGTTTGTATACGATGGAGAAATGTTGTTCGGAACATGCCATCCCTGTGGTCGACATACGCATTCGATATCGACGCCATCCCTGAGCATGATGCATGTGACTTCAGATTTTGTTCTGAAGAAAACCGTCTCAACATGTTTACAAAGAACCGTCTGGACGCTCTGTATGGCATATTTCACCGCCACTCCCAGTCTGGCTTGCTCAGCGTCGGTATATCTTATGGAGAAAGGAGTGGGTTCCCGCAAATATTTACCTCTTCTTAGAGATGTCCATGAGCCGCATAGAAAAATTATCTGTGCTTTTGCATGCGGATTTCCTGGATGATTGGACTGGGATACCTCCTCGTTGCAATTATTCCTCTTTCACCACTCTTATTTTGGATCATCTCGGAGGCGAAAGCACCCTCCATCGCGATTGGTTTGATCGATTTCCCGTCTTGTCCCACCTGCAACTAAGAGACGACATTGAGCTTGCTCCCGATGACTCCGGGGAACCCAAGCCCCAATGTTTCTCCCTAATGCAGGTCTTTGAATCGAGGTTTCAAGGACTGGCGTCCCTTTACGTCTTCTTGGGTCAGTTTAATAACCTCGCCCATCTCGTAGTGTTCCACCCACTATCGTATGATGACGATGATTGTCCAATGACCCGATCACCCATCCGTCATCTTACCCTCCTTACGATCTTCGCAGCGAAACATGTTACGAAATTCTTAGAGACTCCAGATTTGAAACATTTGCATCTTGGAAACATGCTGAAACCTGATAATGAAGGCCTTTGGGAGATTTCTCAGCGGCATGTCGAAGAGCTATTAGAAAGGTCGGGCTGTACTCTCGAGAGCCTTGAGCTTGATGAAGTCGGATACAGTACCAACCGTTTTCGCAGCCTGCTGCAATCTCGTGATTGTCGTACTCTACAGTCGCTGACTATCGACTCGGAGGGGCTACAACTTCGCGGAGAATGCGGTCTTTTTGACTTCCTTCACGATCCCAACACCCTTCCTCACCTACACACTCTAAACCTGGCGGACATGGATGAGTACGAGGATGCAGAGCTTGAAGAGAGGCTCTACCCCTTGATGGAATCACGCTGTGGAGTTTTGCGCACGGTCTCCATGCAGTGGAAACGCCCACCAAGTGATACGCACAGGGGATTTATTGAGCGGCTTGGGAAACTTAGAAAACTTGGATTAGAGGTCTATGTTACCCTTCTTGCGTGATACACTTGTAATATGTTTCAACCGATTTAGAATAGCACAAATTATGTATGCGGCGCATAAATCTTGTCTTCCAATTCACAACGACCGTTGATGGGTGTGTGAATTTATGAGCAGAATAGAGCTCATACCGGATCCCACACTAGCACTCAAGTAGAGAGCAAATATTCCTTGCGAATGAAATCTGACCTAGTACACCAAGGCTAAGATTCAAGCCGCTGAAACAAAGAACGATTCAGACGGCACTTCAACTTCTACAAAGATGGCCGCTTCAGTACTACTAAGATTTAGTCCCCCGTGTCCAATTCTTCCGCTCTTGAAAGCTCGTGTCGAGCCCAAAGCTCTAGGACAAGTTCAAGTTGTTCAGTCAGCGGGAATGGACTCTTCAGGTGGGCGATGTTTTTTGTCAAAACCCACGGTGCACAGAACAGCGACTGGGTTGTAAATACCCTATATTCAATAGAAAACCAGAAATTTCTTCAAGAAACTAGCTAATGGCTCCGTATGTTTTCTATGATCGATTTATTTCTACTCAGTCATTGGCCGCCTTGGTGAACCTTACGGAGAGCATCACACTATGAAGATACATGTACAGGTAGGTGTCCTCTGACGGCGCTCTGGAGCAGAAATTCAACTCAGACAACAGTGGTAATGGGAGTGGGAGCTCACAGTCCGAAGAGGCTGGCTGGAAATGGGCCTTCTTCTGGCCCATAACGACCAGGAATAAGCTGATTTTACCTGTTGAAGTGGACATCGAGAGAGGTATGAGAAATAGAGGAGGATCTCAGAGCTCGAAGCAATTGAGGTTATTCTGAGGGATCTATAACCATGTCTACAGGGATGAAGAGTCAAAGGCCATGATGGCACCTGACAGTGGCACGCTTCCTAAGCTTCGTAAGTAGGTGTAGCATACGCACCTTTCAGTAAGGAGCCGGTTGTGTTTCATATTAGCATAAGTAAGTGTTATGGTGGTACGTCTTGTTGTAGGTGTGAATGGTATTGGAAAGAAATTCGCTCCCTGGAGCTGAAACGCGAGTCGCGACTGGGAAGTACCAGTAACGTCACCTGATTGAACGCAACCCTCGGGCCGCATTGCCACTGATTCGCCCGGGTCACCGACGTAGACCGACATCATGACACAGAACTTTCATTTGCCCAGCATTTAGCAACCACCACCCACTGGCTAGAGCGAACGGAGTTAGAAATGATATGTATACATTCTAGTGTCCTTTTTGTGCCTCTACTGACCTACTATTATCTCACAGTGGCCGGGCACTATGTCAGGAGGAGACAGGAATGTTTCCATGTTAAATTTGAACGCCACTACATATTATGGAAGCCGACCGAACTATTTCTGCCGTGCGGTGGCGTGCTTGAATCTTAGTTGGACATTGCTCGCAAACCGTTTTTCCCTCTAATTTTGGATGCCTGGGCCACTCGAATAAAGATTTTGTTACTTGCACTCACCGACCTCGAAGGTGGAAATGCTGGAGATCGTTTTCTCTCGGGGCACCCGGAGTACCGGATTTATTCTACGCACACCCCATCCCGGCGTGGCCATTCAGTGGATGTCCCTCTGCATGCACGATACATGCACACGACATGTGTCCTTCTTCGATCTCCAGAACCGTTTTGTAACACGGTATACTTTGTTCTGTGTATCCTGCGGGATTGCAACTTTGAGGAATTTTATACGCTAGTAAGTGAACTAACGGCAGACTTTTTACAAGACACATCATCTCGTATCCTCCGTTAGACCCCGTCTCGTTGTCTCATATCCTCCGTTGAACCCCGTCTGATTGCTGAGCAACTGTCGTGCCCTCGCGCATTATGTCAATAAGATATTTTCCACCAGTATAAAAGGCTCGTTCAACGATCTCAATTCCCTTCACAGCGCTGGTTCGCAGTCAATTCTTATTTCTATTATCTCCTCCCCCTCTTGACGAGCTTTACTTCTTCTTTATCTCTCCCATGCATATCACGTCTTTCTCTGCTATCATCTTCGTTGCCCTCCTATCTAATGATGTAGTAGGAGTCCCAGTTCAAGAGGTGAGTCCTGCTGTGTCGATGCATATTCTTGTCGCACTAATGCCATTATCAAAGGCGGGGGGTGACCTCAATCGGCGCTTGACTGGCTCAAGGGGAGGCCTCAGTAGAAGTTTACTACTAGGTCATTCGACGACGACACACGCAACGACTTCGAAAGCTGGTTCAGTAAGATTGCCTCTCCTGGCTTGAAATAGATGCCCTAATCAGCTTACCCAGCCAACACTCTCGACATCGGCAACGACGAGGGCACCATCGGCAACGACGTCAACCACTTCGGTGAGATTACACACAACTTTTCTGGGGTGATTCAACTGAGTAAAGCGCATAGCCGACTTCGCCAGCTAGTAGTTCTTCCACTGCTGGAGGTTCCTGTCCAGTACGCAAATCCAGTCGTCCAACCACACGGAACAGACTCGTCGGGCGGGCAGACACAAAGGCCTGTGATGTCCCAATCCGGGATGCAGACAAAAAGGACTGCGAGGGGAAATATCCTATGTTTGGATTCAAGAATGGCCGTCTCCTCAAACAGGCAAATGGTAACTCTGTAAGCGATGGTATACATATGTCGTGTTTGTCATTCCATTCACGCTGGCTCAAGGGATATGTTTCCGCGCGGTCAATGAGGAACGCTACAGATAGCATCAGTGGACGCTCTCCCAGCTCCGACTCGGATGTGGAAATGGGTGATGGTTCAAGTGACCCTTATCACCCTAGCGGAAGTGGCAGCAGCGACCACGGAAGCGACGGCTCTGCCTACGACGATGACAGGCTCCAGTGCGGTATGGATAACCATTCCCACTAGAACAAGGGAATTGACACTCTTTATAGACCATGTTGTGGAACTGCAGCTACTAGCATACGCTTTGGAGAAGAGCGGTGTTTGTGCTGCATTGAACGACCTCGTAGCTATCTCCAAGGGAGATAAAGCTACATATATGGCGGACATCATTACCGAGGTAAACAAGAAGGCAGATCTTTTCCTGCTCGACAGGGACCTCAATGGAGTGGTAAAACTTGTTTACCGATCCATGTCTATGGCATGCTTACATGCAACTTGCAGAAAAAGACCATCGTGGGTCGTGTAAAGGGACTAGCAGGTGGGACGCGAATTTCTTGGGATGATGATAAGAGCCTTGCATGGACGGCCGTGGACAAATACCTGACGGACAGCGCTGTGAAGAGAGCAGCAGACGCCACAGCCAAGAACCTTGATAGACTAACAAAAGCTATGATCAAGAAGGCTGCCGACGAGGCCGCTGAGTGTCAACCTGGCCAAAAACAACAGATTGCTCAAGCTGAGGTAAACTTTACTGCTCTGCTGCTGCTGTCGAGATTTTGGCCTGATCTTCACCCGTCAGATGAAGGCAACATTTGATCCGACAGTTGAGGCAGTATGGGTTCGACTTCTAGACTTTGCCAAGGATCAAGCAACCCGCCCCTAAATTTGTGACATGGTTATTTTATCATAAGGAAATCCTCTCCGTGTTATTCTTCTACTTGATATGATAAATTTGATAAAATGGAATGCTCAAGTAATTTGAAACCAATGTTATCATCTCTTATTCGTTGATACTCCCTGCTACTTGATTGCTTCAAGTTAAACAATGTCCAGTCACTATCCCAGACACCATCTATTGCTCTTCCCTAAGGAAGCTCATGGCTATACTATGAGATGGGAATATGGAGGTACAAGGATCGATGATGAGTATTCCCAACACGTCTTAGGAGTCTTACCTTCATTCTCAAGCCTCAAGCCTAGTGATCTAGCTGTTTGAATCTCACGATGGTTTCGAAGCACTTTGGAATTGTGATTTACCCTACAACACAAATGTATCATACTATACAAAAAGTGAATGCCTCGTAGGCTGTTAACTGATATTGGTGTGAATTGGCCTCTCCACCACTCGAACATTTAGTATCTTCATAGATGTTCCCTTTGCCTTCTATCATACCAACACCAACACGTTACAATGACCCAGTATCTTCAATGTTCATCATCGGAACCTGCGGAGGAACTGGCAGGTGTCCAGCCAGTCTCGTTTACAATGGTAGTATACACTCGCAGCCCAAGGGTGCGTAACTCACCTAACCGCTGTACGAAGTACGCATGTTCATCTTCTGGGAGGTATTGCCATGTGAAAGACACTTTCTCCAATCCCATACTAAATCTCAATTTCAGCATGTCATAGAGGTTGTCACAAAGCTTCCCAGGATAGACATCCATCTCCAACATGCTAATTTCTTTGAGATTGGGAAGAGCATCCTTTGTCGATAGAAGATCAAGCATGACCCNGTCCGCTTGGTACTCAATCATTGGGTGGAAGGAAAGGTATTGCAAGGTTTGGGAGGTGGTTGAGGTGATAAAGCGACGAAGGTGGTTTGGCTGGCATGTTGAGACGTGAAGATTCAGTGTTGTCAGCGAGCATGATGAACACTGCAGCATATCCATGATAGAGTCGTATGCCTCCTTGAGCTCACAGACAGGGGTGGATTCAGGATGCCAGACGCACTCGTCTTCCAACAAGAAGCCTGAAAGTGTAAGGGAGGAGAGGTTAGGGCATTCAAAATGACTAGAAACACTTTTGATTAAGCGAGGACCGTCAAATTCAAGATGACAGATAGGAAGCACTATAGGATTTGCTGAGACACTCCCATCGTCTTTGCTATGAAAGTCACATCGTATTCGTAACTTCGTAAGATTGGGGCAGGAACTGACGATAGACAATAAGTCCGGCAAGTCACGGAAGAAGAGGGATAGATGATGAACAGAAGGGAGAGGAAGGGNACTCAAACCGAGACTCATATTGGCCTGGATATCCAAACAGGAAAGCGAGGGGAAGTTTTGAAGATAACCAGGAGGCAGTGTGAAATCCCAAAAAANTCCCGAGAATATGATGGTCTGGATGTTTGGAGCCAAATGATTGGAGAAGATCCAGTCCTCCGGCTCCATTGAGCAAGGGCCGAGTTGAAGGGATAATGTTTCCCATCGATTCGCGTGGTTCTGTAAGAATGCCCATATAGAGGCAGGAAGCGTATCGGGTTGAAGATATGGGCCAAGTATAAGTGTTGATAATGCCCCTGTAGACCGGTCGAGATACAGTTCGAGGATTGGGAGAAGATCATCAGCTGTAGCACAAGTCAGGATATATGTTACTTTGCTCAGAATAAGATTAACTTGCCTATATCTGGTTGGATTGTTGGCCACTCATAATCACTACATTCAACGTATATCATGGTCCAGAGCAGCGGGTCATGAAGTGCAACATCCCGCCACCTATGCGAGACCTGGCTGACATTTTTTGGTGAGCTATTTGCTTCGATGGGACAATGCTGGTTTTCGAAGGCACAGTAATGAAAAATTGCTGAGAGAATCTCGACAGGCAAACGGCGAACAAGGGCCGAAAGACTTTCGTGCGCCATTGATATTGTTTTGAGCTTTTCTTTTTCTTCTTCTAGCTGCGTCACCACGGCCTTGAGGTGTTCGATTTCTTTTGAATAACAAGCGATATCCTCCTCGAGACTAATACCATCGAAGGAGGNCACTAAGTCGTGCCGATTATGACGGAACGCGTGGATAACACTTTCATAATTTCCAAGGAAGGGGGACGAGAATTTCGAGGAATAGCAAGCGCTACAGGGTTTCTCATGCAACATCGAAGTCAGGGGTAAGGGTAGATCCGTGACAGCCGCACGTGATGACTCAGGGTAAGTCACACTCGAATCACGCGGCGTTGCCGAAGTTCAAGTTAATTATTGATCACCTTGCTATCTGTAAGGTCCCGGGGGGGTGAGTTCGCTCCTTATTAGGAAGGTGTCTAGTGCAGTACATGTACAAACAGATGACCTCATCGTTCTCCTCGGTCCCTCAGTCCACATTTGCGCCTTTGGTGTACTTAAAGTTAGAGTTGCAACTTCTGCCCAGTGGCGAGCTCACAGTCAACATTGGAATGCTATACTATGATGCAGCTCTTTATGAATTTCTGCCATGAGGGCACCGATTGGCAGTTCTGATCTGACTTTCTCTCCTTTTATTTTCACTACCTTCGTTAATTCTGTTTTTATTGACTCAAAGACATTTTTCTTATTACTACAAGCTACACAAGTTGTTGCAAAATAGCAAGGTCCTGGGTGCCAGAGGCAACACCTTTATTTTATAAGGACTAATACCGCTATGCCACTCACTGTCAAATAAAGGAGAGGACGCCTACCGCGGCAGGGGGAAAAAATTCGCCCAAGCTAGAACAAAACATGACTGTATTTTGTGTGCTTTTCGTCGGCATGAGCTGAGCTCACCTTTTGACGATAATGCGGTCCAGATAGTTACCCAGAATATATCTCACTAGATCGTCCGTCGTGAGGACATTGTTAGACGTTTGGAGAGGGAGCGCAATAGACTTGTCAGGATGTCAGCTTTTTCATCCCGCATTTTCCCCTCCAATACGGCGACTACCTACAGAGATGTTGCAATATTTTCTTGATGTGTCGTTGACAGCAGTCATCTCTTCGACCTCTCTCTGTCGATATCTCCAGTAAACAGTGGAGTGTCATTGCATTGAAGACCCGAGGCCTATGGACTAACATTAACCTAGACAAGGACCGACTCTCCGAAGATGATAATTTCGGGCGCGTCTCAACCTGTACTGTATGCTGTTACTTCATATCCATCGAGCTCCATTGTGGCTCCAACCAATTTCTTCCTCCGTATTATCACTGCTATCGAAGGTTGCAGAGACCAAGTGGACACACTGTCTGTGTCGCTTCCTGCCCAGCGATCTGGTAATCTTTCAGAACATGTATGCAATTTCTGTGTACCTTGTAATTCATGATATCAAGTATCAACGCGAATATGTACCTGTCATAGCTGCGCAGGACTTTCCGAGATACCTTATTCTCTCAAACGGGATGTTCAACTAGTCTCAGGAATAGCCAGCTCTGATCGGAGTTGTAGACCATGTCCAATCTTTTATGCTGCATGCACCAACCCCCCAGGGCTTTCTGTACAGAAGTTCAGGGCTATTCAGAAGACCTATCGGAATTCGTCTTACACCGTATTCATTCTTTAATCATGTCTCTCACCCTCGATGTGGATGCATCCGGAGTTGTGAGGTTCATGAATACACATCAAACGCAGGAGGGGTTGTTGGTATTGAGCTAATGCTTCCCCCGAGGTAACATCTCCAAAGATGAGGTAAAGGCCGAATCATGGGTATTTGCACATATCGTCCTGCCCAGTTGAAGTCACATGGATGGAGCTCAAAGAGTCGCCCTTCTCTCCTATGTTGTCGCACGAGAGATCGCCAGAAACAGAAATCCAGAGATAGATTCTCCCGTTGAACTGCAACCATAATCCAATAGACCGTGAATAGACCAACAGAATCAGCGATGCTCAGCAAGATGGGAATGAAGGACCAATTAAAGTATCGACTTGTGAGTTCCACCTCGGGCTGCGAGATCAATAAAGACAGAAACAGATACGAAGGAGATTTAGTTAGCTGGGAAGGTCCAGCGCTGAATTCTGGTATTGGGCGTGCTGAGCAGACAGCGCAGCTTGGACGGACCGGGAAAGCTCAGATCAATTGCAGATACGACGACAAATTGGGCGTAAAATCACATCACATGCCCTTATGTCACAATCTTTTCTCTGCGAATTCCCCCTTCGCAATTTGCTTAGTGGGAACTTCCCATTTTTTATTTAATTTGTAGACCCCAGAGGGATATATGTAGACCTAAGGGGGAATTTTGAAGGGAATTTCGAACTTCCATCCGTTGTTTGCACTAGTTTTTCTGCGTCCACATGGCATCATTACGTGATCATCGTGTAACCAACGCTTGTTGGTTTAGAACTTCCACCTTCCAGGTCCGCGACGAAAGTATGGACGACGAGAAAAGGCAGCAAGATGACTGGTCGAGTAGTCGCAAGAATCGACTGCCGTCGTTTACTGAGGTCTTGTCGCGAAGGACGAGACCTCCAGTCGATCTGTTCATGTTCTAGTGAGTAACTACGGGTTTTTATCAGAGTCTGGTAACGATATACTAATAATTTATATAGCCTCTTTCTGCAGCGGGAAGGAGCAGAGGACATCCTAGACTTCTGGCTGGACGTTCAGCAGCATGAAAATCTGTGTCGGGCTTACTTCAAAGATGTTCGCAAGTCTGGCCGAACGATCAAGGAAGATTGGCCCCAGTACTGGGACTATGCACGCCGGAGGGGGTCTATCTACGGCACTGTCGTCGGTCTACACCCTGATGCAGCCAAACGCAGCACTGCATCGACGGGCGAGATGCTCAGCGAACAAGACAAACGGAATCTGGCNGGGGGTGCACGGTCGACATCTCCCGGTCGGCCGCTGACCGCAGCTATGTCGGAGCAAACCCAGGTCGCTACACCTGAAAACGGAGGCTACCCACCTCGCTCAACGACCCCATTTTCGTTATCAGGAAGAACACCGACCCTGTTCAACCTGAAGCGGGCATCCAGAGCACCCACTATCATCCCCCGTTCTGCTGCCATCTCTCGTCTGGATTTGATTGCATCTGCAGAACGAATCTACTTTCGATATCTTTCTCCAGCAGGAAACACAGTGCACTCGCAAGAGAACCACGAAATCTACCTCCCTCCAGCCTTGCGTATCCATAGCTTCCCTCTATCATCTACCACAGAACCCAAATCCCAGTCCGAGCTCACTCTCATGGCTCAGATTCCGGACATCTTCCACTCCCAGAAGGAATACTGCTTCCGGGCGATGGAACAAGATGCGTTCCCTAGATTCTTGAGAGCAAAGGCTTTCGGGAATCTTACCCCTGTCTCTTCGTTGGTCAGGTTGATTCTTGGCCTTGTCATCTTGTGGATTGGCTTGAGTACAGCGTTTGCCCTCATCTTCCTCGACGTGAAGCCGAAATCGAAACGATTCTTCGTGAGTATCTCCGTTCATCTATTCCCGAAATGAATTCTGACGATCGAGTGTAGCTTTTTATCCCGTTCTCGTTGGCTATCCTCTTCCTTGTATCGCATCAGTATGAGCTCGACCCTATCCTAGTATTCCTAGGCCAGTCTGAGACAACTCCTTTCCGTACACTGAGGATTAAAGATCCGTACGTCAAGAAGTTACTGTTAGGACGTGCTATCTGGGTTACTACCCTTGTTGCTGCCTTCGTAGTCGCATTGGTGATGATCTTCTGGGCAGTTCCGGGACATAGACTATAGTATTCGCGTGTAGACGGAGCGTGGGGATAGTCAGGACATTCCGGATTGTGTTTTTATTCTTTAGTTACTGTTAACGAGCTTTTATGACATTTTTTTCGGCCTTTGAGGCAGTTATTATTCCCCCTCAAATACCTTTCTTACCCCTCAGCTAATCATTCCATGCACATTTCTCTCCTCGTATCATGTAGCTCCGCTTCTTGTTTCCTGTTTTCTCTTGCGCTTTGTTTTCTTCTTTTTCGGTATACCCCCATCACCCACCCAGCTTCCCGCTCGCTCGACACTACACTCGCTTCCTTTATCTCTTCTCCCTTTGCTAGTTTTTAGTACTCCTAATCCTGGAAATTGTTGTTCATGGGCTTCTCAATTATCTATGTTCATTTTGTTTGTCACCCATCAGTTCCCCTATGATTGCTCTGCTCTGAGTGAGTGACCATCCTTCCCTGGAGAACATGCTGAATCTCCAGTCTATTTTGGTCTGTGTTGTATCTAGATAGATTGGATGGCGCGACTATATTTGTATCTTCCTCTCCTCAAGGCCAACTGACCTTCAAACCGCGTGCGGCGATGTGAGCAACAAATAGCTTCGTCTCGGCCAAGATCACCAGTCGTCCGTCACCCGCGAAGACGATGTTGGCAGACGTCTGGTTGACGAAGAACTTGCCGAGCAGTGTTCCAGCTGGTGACCAAACCTATAGGAAATCAGACATGGATGACCAACGGAAGGAGAGCAGGAAACGAACATGAACTCCGTCTCCGCATCCCGAATAGACGTTCCCCCAGGTGTCTACTTGAACGCCGTCTGGGACGCCAGTGTCGACGTAGGCAAACACACGACGGTTAATAAATGCATCTGTCTTCGCGTCCACATCAAAGGCGTAGCTGCAATGCGAGCAGTATTGGGGATTTTCAGAGAAGAGAACAGGAGAAGTTTGGCTTACATAGTACTCGCTTTGGTCACGTCCGTCCCGTAGCGTGACCCTTCAGCTGCTCCCGTATCTGCTCTAGGAGAATATGAGATGCAAAAATGAGGTTGCTTGAGAATTAAACAGACACATAAACTACTTTTCCATCTTTGGAGAACGCCAATCCGTTAGGCTTGTCCATCCCATCGGCAACAACGCGTACGGTAGATTTCTTGAGGTCAAAGACATAGACAAAGTTCGGGAGCGACGGAGGAGGTCGGAACTGCTGCAGATATCCATATCTACCCCGACATCTCCGTTAGCACAATGGATACAGACAGCAGAGGGTTCACATACGTGGGATCCGTGAAGAAGATCTTCCCTGATTTCGGGTGCACTTTGATATCGTTCAATGAGTTGAATTGCCTCCCATAGAAATTGTCCAGGATGACGGTGCTATTGTGCGGGGCTTTGGGGTTGACTAGAGCGATGTTCGGAGCGTATTGGGAGCCTCTGCCAGAGTTAATCAAGATGATGTTGCCGTGGAAGGGTCCAGTGCCTCCGTTTGTCATTTGAATCGACTCCGAAAGATCGACCTGTCCGCCAGTTAGAGATGCAGCTAGCTGGCTTCAGTAAAACACTGACTTTGGTTATAGGAACATTGACAGCTTGGGTTGTGGTAGCGGCTAATGCTTCTTCGACTCCCTTCAAACCGACCTTGAAGATAGCATTGTTCGTATGTAAATCACTGAGCCCCAACGGTCCCCCATTATTACTCGAGAACCAAACTTCGTCTGTTTCAGGGACATATACAGGAGCCTCGTGCGCGAACGCATATGTGGCATTGCCTGCAACTTCGCGAATCGATGGGTTCGGACCAAGTATCTTGAGAAAGTCTTTGTCAAAGATTTGAAAGAAAGGAGATGCAGTCTGTGTTGGGTCGAAATTCTCAGAGAAAGCATCCGAGCGGTAGGATCCCTTCAAACCCAAGGATGCGAAAGACTTGGGGTCAATGAACTGAGAAAAGATGAGAGGAAAATCAGGAGAATTCGCAGGCGTAGATATCGTACCACAGATTGAGGGGGCAGTCTAGTCAAATCGATAGCAGTGGAACCACCGAGGCCTCCTTGTACGTATGCGACATATGATAGGATACAAGCGAAAGCTGATGCTAACAGTATGTATGTCGTGCCAAAAGTTGGGGGAGGCGGGAGGTCTTCTTCCTCAGCGACTCTGTTCGTTGTGGACGCATTTTTGCTTCCCATGGTAAGGATGATAAGACCAATTAAGCAGAAAACTGATCATTTCGTCGCTGTGGAAGGACTCGGACAACAAGGGACGGCGTGCCGGACCGCCTGTCGGGATTGGCGCACAAAGATGAAATGCTACCTCGGTCTTCATCTTCAAATTAACTCCTGAACTTCATGTCAACTTTCCGAAATACTGAAAGTCCTCAATGATTTATGTGGTGTCAAAAACTATGACTGTCATCTACTGATTGATACTTTCAGAGCATCTTCGTCTTCAGGTATCTGAGCGCTCGAGTTACACCCCTAGATCGTTCCTCTCTTGTTCTACTCCACCATACAGTAACACACCTTAACACATACGACATACAATTTAAACTGTATACGCTATACATAACAACACTGTTATTGACGTCTTGTTTCGCTTATCACAACCGTGACACCACTTGTCCGCGCATTCGCCCATAATGAGTGCACGGTGGGATTACAGATATCATGATTGGAAGAGGACTTAGAGCCTGACTTACCTATGTCGTGTATGCCCTGGATCGACCCTTTGGCTATCAAATGCCTCAAGAGATAGCAGTCAACAACCTCCATTATCGTCGCTCGCAAATATCGATTTTCGAGTACAATATGCATATAATATACGCATCCGATTGAGAGCCTAAACGCTAATACTTCGGTATCCTCGGTGGCTATCAAATTAATCCCTCAGGATATAAGACACTCCATGAAGGATTTTGCTGGTTGCCTCTTCTTCATGCTCTCTGTTTCCTGCTTGGAATCATTTCCTCCCATTATCGGCATCAGATGGTTCAACTTGTCAGTCCTACTAATCACACCGGCGGTAGCTGCTACGGGGGTGGCACTTTGTTCTTTGAACTCGTATACTGCTGTATTTTCGGCTGGATATTATGTCTATACTATGCTAGGTGGGCACCCTGTGTCGTCTCCGGGAAGCTGCTGTGCTCACAAGTCAATCCTATTTTGCTGTAGGCATCACGGCAGGTATGTCCCACTTCCACTATTGGAGTTGTCGTCCTCTCAATTCTTCTCATATCACTTCATCTTAGGGTATCATCGACTATGGTCCCATCGCTCTTACACCGCGTCATTCCCGTTGCAGTGCATTCTGCTTTCCGGAGGAACAAGTGCAGTCCAGGGTTCCTGCTATTGGTAAAGGTTCAACTTCAATTGAATCATGTTTCCCCTCAATTAACAAGGACACTCAGGTGGGCGCGTCGACACCGTTCACATCACCGGTACACAGATAGCGACAGCGACCCTTATAATTCTAAGAGAGGATTACTATGGGTACGTTTTATTTTCCATCTTTGTTTAAAATATCTCTTATGTTATCAATAGACTCATATTGGGTGGATGATATTCAAAACGAACCTCACCTCAGGGACTGCAGACATTTCTGACCTTCGCAAGGATCCTTTGATTCAATGGCAACATCGATACTACTTCTCTCTGCTTCTTATATTTGGGGTTTTACTCCCTACCATCATCCCTGGCCTTTTGTGGGGCGACTGGAAAGGAGGGTTTTTCTATGCAGGTGCACTACGTTTGACCGTCGCTCATCATGTAAGTCTGCAATGCCACCCATTTCAAGCCAAAGGTTGACAACAATACGCGGATAGAGTACATTTTGTATCAACTCCATTGCCCATTACCTGGGCGATACCCCCTATGATGACAAGCATAGTCCAAGAGATCACTTACTCTCTGCGATCTTGACCATGGGCGAAGGTTACCATAATTTTCATCACCAGTTTCCTATGGATTATAGGAATGCGTTTCTCTGGTATCAATATGATCCCACGAAATGGTATGTGATTCAAACGTATTGATTGTAATTGGCACTGATTAGAACCTCCAAGGTTCATTGCATTATGCAAGCTGCTAGGTCTGGCAACCAACTTACGTCGATTCCCGTATAACGAAATCCTGAAAGGCTCGTTCACAATGGAAGCTAAGCGACTCAAAAAGATTCAAGACTCCCTGATGTGGCCGCCTTCTGTCGATGCTTTACCTGTCCTAAACTGGGAGTCATGTCTGTGAACGTTCTTTCTGTACCTTTGTAAACTCACTGATGCTCATTCATCTCTTAGATCAAGCTGCCGCAAGAGACCGAACTCTCATTCTGGTATCCGGATTTATTCATGATGTTACCTCTTTTGTGGATGAGCATCCGGGTGGACGACAATTCTTGCTTCGAAGCAGTGGCAAGGACATGACCACTGCTTTCTTCGGAGGTATCTACGATCATTCCAATGCAGCTCATAACGTAAGTTTCCATTCACTATTTACAAGAATTACATGAGCTTGACGAAGCTCCTTTAGCTTTTATCCATGATGAGAGTCGGTGTACTGGTAGGAGGCGTTGAGATTGTTCATCCACTTCCCCGAGAGACCATCAAGCTGCTAGCGCAGACGCGACCACCTTAATCTTACCCTCATATGATCATCACATTCTTTCGTTTCTACTATTGGGGTATACCATATCATAGAGTATGTACCGTATAATGAGGTTTTCTTTACGCCACATATTTGATCCCACGACCTGCCTGCGCCTGCGTTTCCGTCGCAGGCGTGCATCCGACTCGGGAACTTACCATCATCGCCTCCCTATGTCCTCGCGCTCGAGGGGGCGGGAATAGAGAAATAATGCTGAAATGCACTTTTTGTACTTCTCTCAGTAGGAACGACGGTCTAGAACCAAATGTTCTCATTCTATAAGATATCTCTTTCCGGTGTGACTGTCGGGACGATATGAACATTACTCCAGTTAAATAATGAGCTTGATGTTGACTATTGATCCTCATGACCTCTTCTTAGAAGCCTGACAGGTATAAAAGACGATCACTCTCCAACGGTATGTAATCGCCTTTTCCCCACGAACATGACGTTCTTCCAGTCCTCTATCCCTCCCAATGAATCGAGTATCCCAACCAACCTTACGATTCCGCAATATCTTTTGGATTTGAGTGCGAGTAGGCCAGTTCGACCGAAGAATGTGCCTTGTTTCGTCGATGACGCGACTGGGAGGCCAATATTTATTGATGAGGTATACCGCATTCATTTGGAATGAGAGGTACTGCAAGAGTCTGACGAGATTGGCAGTTGCGGGATCGTACACATTGGCTTGCATCTTCTCTTAATCGTCGATGGGGAATAACCGACGGTGATATTGGTATGTCCAATGACTATGACAGAATGTATATATATCTCTCAATGTTTCCCCCTCAGTCTCCCTGATGTGTCGTAACCATATCGGTCCGTGCACTGCAATAAATCTGTGCAAATGACCTAACAATTTTCGCAACAGATTATGGAACATGCATCTGGGGTGTCCATCGTTTGGGAGGGATTGCGGCGTAAGCATTCATACATCCGTCTATCTTTCTCTCTACAACTTATCTTTTCACAGACCACTGAGTCCAGCTCTAACAACAAGGGAGTTAGGTAATTGCGACCTCCTTTCGCCCTCTCTTGTTCTAGCCTCATATTATCTTCCAGTACATTTACTGAAGCTCGCAACCCCGAAGGCATTCTTTGTCCACAGCGAATGCATATCCGTGGCGTTGGAAGCAGCAAAATCAGTCTCCTTCCCTCTTGACCGTATAGTCGTCATTCAGGATACCCCGTCTGCTTCACAATATGTGACTCTTGACCAGTTGATACAAGAAGGCCAAACTTTACCTCGAGTACCCGAACAAATCCTCCGTGAAGGTGAGGCAAAAGAGAAAGTTGCGCTGTTAGCCCCTTCGTCTGGGACAACTGGCTTGCCCAAAGTGGGTACCGCGATCTTCCAGGTGAATGATGGGGACTGACAGAAGRATAATTTCAAGGCAGTCCAACTTACCCATTACAGTCTAATCACGATCATGGCCCAACTCGTTAGACACTATCGTCTAGATGATTCCAGTGTGAATGAGAGAGAAAGGAGTATCCGTCCCGGAGATGTTTCGGGAGCTTGTAAGTTCCTTCCCCTTCACAAGGACACTGGCTGACATTGCAATTGATCAGACCTCCCATTTTATCGTAAGTACTCGTCAACATTTGTTCAATGAATATGGTGTATACTTATCAACCAACCAGATATTTACGGACTCGTATGGCAGGTAAGAAACCCTTCCAACGAAAGTGGGCTATAATACTACAATACTAATTTACCTCCATCTTCCTGCAGCTTCATTTCTGTATTTTTGCTGGGATGTCTGTACTAGTTGCCCCTAAATTCCAACTTCAACCCTTCCTTGAAAGTATCCAGAAACACCGGATCACTCATCTTGGGTAGGTGATGGCCTTTCTCGTCGTCGTCACATTCTGCTGTAGCAATGCTAATCACGAAATGGTGGCGTTAGGCTCGTCCCTCCTCAAGTCGTCCTGCTCACTAAGGTCTGTCTACTCACTCCGTCTTCTCATCGAGGCGAAGCNAAGGGTACTGACATATCAATACCACAGCACGAATCCGTGAAATCCTACGACCTCAGTAGCATCCGTTTCTGCGTCGTCGGTGCCGCACCGATGAGCGCCTCCCTAACTGAAGACTTCCTCCGCATTCTCCCAAAAGGGGTCTTCTTAGGACAAGGATATGGGATCACTGAAGCGACTGGAACAGTGGCGCAATTCTCTCCCAGTCAAACTGTACGAGTGGGCATACCTGGAAGTTCTGGGGTACTGATGCCGGGCGTGGTGGCCAAAGTTATCAAACCAGATGGGGGACTTGCAAAAGAAG
>LBLO01000411.1:0-26934 GCA_004354395.1 Chondrostereum purpureum | reverse complement strand
TAGAGTATCTAGATACTACTATCTAAAAAAAATAGAACTCAAGCTAAGATAAGTTACTCCAAAGTAAGCCTGAGATGATCTCAGGAATGTCTAATTGATGTGATCTACTCCATCAGGAAAAGTACTTTGAGCTTAAGTTATTTCAAGGACTACTTGAGCCTTGAACTAGACTCGGCTACCCTAAGTAGCATAGGTACACTTGGGTACACTTGGGTATCTTAAGTGTACATAAGTTAGCTATCTTATGATGTCAGTACTTTAGCCGAATCAAATGTGCCTGACTTTACTTTGGTGTAAGAGAGATACATGTATTTACTTGAGCTTTCCTGAGTTTGCTAGTGTAAAACATGGGATTTAATCCCTACCCAAGAGCACAAGACTCCACATTAGTGTTCTTTAGGTTGACTTAGAATTCATATAATCTCTACATATCTAGAACTCTTATCACTATGCTTCCCGTTGATTCTTATTCTATTTGGATTCTTGCTTCTGTGCCTTATGCTTCTGTGTGCCTTAGAAGTATAATTACCTTGCCGAAAATATGATATCACTGATGCCAATTCTCTCAAGTTCCGAGTTCTGATGATTCCTGGCCCGACTTTCCAGTTGCCGCTCATTGTTTTCACCAATGTCTAGGATAGTAACTATACTATTTTTGACCATAGTTAGTATTCCAATCCACTATAGAGTACTACAAGATGTACAGGAAGAAAAATTAATACTGAAGAAGCAAAACCTGAATAAAAGTCTGACAGTGCAAAAAACTTGTACAAGTTGATTATAAGTTCTATAGCGGTTTCTAAGTAGCATCTCTGTATCTTGATAGGCCCCCCAATTTTTTTTTKTTTWTTTTTWGTTTATTCCAAGGCCTTATAGAATGGTTCTGAAAGTGTTTATATTATGAACTAACTAGCTACATAGATACACATAACAGTGTATACAATTAGTACAAGAGAATCTGTAAATATAGAGCAACTATAGACTGTTGCCTTTGGATAGCTAATCTCCAAGCTTTGGGAGTAAGTTAGTATTACTTCAGTACTTGGAAAGTATAAGGGCAGACCATAACATTCACTACCAAGATCCCAGGAGAATAGAAGACTCACAGAGAAGAGATGTGAAGATTTGAGAAGGAGAAGAGAACTAACAAGGCATATCTGTTGAATTGTGCACTTATAGCTTTGAGGGTATGCTGACTGAGCTTGAGTTGTAAGAAATAAGGGAGGTACACCATAGTAATGATCCCAGATATCCCAGGAGAAGAGAAGTGAGAATATGAAGGTTGAGGAGAAGAGAGAATAAAAGGATTGATTCTGATTGAACAGTAGATTATATGGTCTCAGAAGTACTCTAGATTGATTCAGAGAGCTCAAATACAGTGGGGCCCAAGATAAATAGCCCAAGGAGTAGTACAGGAAAGCAGTAGAGATTCTGGAGGAATGAGGAGGTAAGAGTAGTTAGTAGTGAATGAGCAGGTAGACAGATCACTCCAGGGATATTTCCAAGCAATTCTAACACTTAAAAAACAGCAAGTAGTTCACCATATAGATCTCTAACCAACAGGAGAAGATAGGAGCAAGAAGAGATTCATGGATGAGCAGAAGAGATACTCAGATTTGTTGATATTAAATGATTGGCTTACTGTATTAATTTGGAAGAGATTTTCAGCAGATTAAGAGAGGAATTACAAGGCATAGACATAGAAAAGAAGGGTCCAATAGTATAGGGAGAAGCAGAGGAGGATAGAGAAGAACAGGAGAAAGAAGAAACTAGCTCTCTAGAGCCGTGAATGCATGTGGCTGTGCCCATCAGTGATGGCTACCGGTAGCCATTACTGATGGCATTTGGGATACTTCATAGCATGTGACAAGTTTGTTGATAGCACAGGCGGGGTTTCAAACCATTCTCTCTCTTGTACCATCATGTACGGCTTTTCTCTCTCTCTTATTTTTTGCTAACTCTCTTCATTTACAGTCTATTATACTTCTATTTCATGTCTGTTAGCATCTAGTAAGTCTCTCTATTCCCGTTGTCCCTTTCTATACATGTCTCTTCCCCAGAGCATCTCTCAGACTTGGATTTGAATTAATGGTATGTTCCTCATGTTCTAATGTTTATCCCTACAGTGTTTTACTTCTCTCTTCTGAATAAAGAGGACCTGTGAGTGTCTCTTTTCTTCTCAACTATCCTTTTAACTTCTGTTAGGCCTGCAGAGCCATTATCATCTAACTTGTTTTTTTCTACATTTAATACTCTGGTAAGTCTTTTTATCTCTTCTAATGCTGTAGAGTTCTTTGATACTGATTCTTTCCTGAGCTATAGATGAATTCCTAGATGGGGGGATGGTGTATCAGGTATGGGATTCACCGCTTTTTATTTATAGTCACAACTAATTCTTTCTTTGATAGCATTCCCACTCCTTCCATGTATTCAGCTACTCCCCCCACTTTCCATTAGATATACTTCTTTTTACTTACTACTACTAGATACTCCTTATATATGATACTATGTGAATAAAAGCATTTATTTCGAAATTATTGCAATTAAATGAAATAATAAATATAAATCATGATTATTACTGCTTTACTGGATAGAATGTGGTGCCTTTAAGTAAGCTTGTGCATCTGTTGGGTATCATTAGAGTACATTATAGTGTACTCTCTACACTTGAGAAGTACTTGAGTGTACTTAAGTGCACACAAGTGCTGAGCTATACAAGAACCTTCATGGGAGTAGCCCAAGTGCACTCTTGCACTTTACGCACTAGAGAACACTATAGTTACCTAACTCCTCTTTACTCAGCCTAAGTATAAGGTATGTTTTCCTGATGTCATCTCAGGCACAGGGTGTATACCCAGGCCAGTTCTATGTAACCGGAAGAAGATCAGGTACAGGGCCTATACCCAGAGCAACCCTGTACCTCAGAAGCAGCCTAGGTGACTCAGGATGTTAGGGCATAGCCATATACCCAAGTTAATCCCGGGTCTACTTGGGTAGATAAGTAATTTCCTGATGCAGCCTGGTGGGAATCTTCTGGTCTTTCTTGGTGATATGGAGGCTGCTGCGATTATTGGTCTTTCTCGGGCAGTTATGGAGACAATTGACTGGTCCTACTTTGGTATAGAGATTCAAAGTGCTGAAGACTTAGCAGCATACTTTATCCGACTGTGTCTTACACATGGCAAACGGTAAGCTTGAGTTCTGAGATGGTGATTCTCTTTCTACTATATACTCACACTCTTTATTAGTGCAGTTCTTGATTTCAAGTCTCTTGTCCCATTGGACGACTATCACCGTCTTATTAACTTTCCATATATCAAAAATGAGGAAGAATTTGACAACTTTACACTGTGGGTGAATGGCCTTGGAGTTAAAAAAATAACAGGTGCTCTCTAGCTTCATATCTGAATTTCCTGAAATCTTATATTACTCAAAGATTGGTGGAAGCACAAGACTGATAATGCATGGATTCCTTCCTGTATTATTAAGTCACTTTCCAAGGTGTCGCCTGAAGCACTTGCAATCACACCATCTACTACAAATGCTGGCGAAGCTCAGCATCACTGGACCAAACAGCAGACTGGTTCCCGATTGACTATAGTGGAAGGAATCCAGAGGTAAATGGTTGCCTTTCCATCAGTTGTCAATTAACATTTTGTTCTAGTGCATACAGTGTTGACTTGGTTGTTGCCAATGAGGTCAAGGGTGCATTGAAAAATGGCATCCTTACCAATCCCAACAATAATCTCCAAAACCGCATGACTCGCCAGCTACAGCTTAGTGCATCAGCAGCCCGTAAGAAGAAACAGCAGAATGCCCTTGATACTGTATCCCTGCAGCTTCGTCGTGAAATTGACACTGAGAAAGCAGTCCATCGTCAGTCACTTGAACGCACACATCAATTGAATATTCTTCTTGATGACCCAGCTTTGCTTATTGACTCTGATCGCCGAAAGATACTGAAAAAGGATCTTGCGCAGGAAGTTGATTTACGTCGGATTTCCCGAAAAAGTCAGAAAGAGAAGGAACTCCAACTTGCCACAGAGAAAGCTGGAACCAGCCAACGCAGTGGTACAAAAGGTCCTTCCAAGGCATTAACCAGCTCCAGTGGGCGTGTCAAGAGCACAAATCCACCTCATGTTCCTGTTCAAGTTGAACCGTAAGCCGTCTTCTCACATTCACAAGGATGCCTTGCTAATAGGTCTTATAGTTCCTACCCGGACACATTTCTGCCAAATACAATTGACAACTTCCCCATGTTCGACCCAAATGGTGTTGATTCTTCATTTCCTGCATTCAGCTTTGATGATGTTACGGCCAACAATCTTGCTGCGACCAGTAATTCTGCCCCGCAAAATGGCTTTGGAGATCTTGAAGCCCTCGATGAATTCCTAATCAACGTATTTGGTCATGGAAATGCTTCCGAAACATCTCTATTAGTTGGCGCTGAAGGATTTTTGGCCTTTCCACTTGATGAGGGCAACAGTGGTGGTATGGGGCTGGAGTTCAATGATTTCGACTCCATGATGGGCTTTGAGCAAGCTACAAGTGAAGTTTCTTCTCCAGGGGAGATAATTGATCCATTCCACTTTGCTAGCTCACCCGCAAGTTCTGATGATGGCCGCCCCCGTCTGCCAGCACCAAGGAGTCCATCACTTCCTGCCTCGTCACCGCCATGCTCCTCTCCAGAGCTTCTCGGTATCACATTGCCCAAGCGTGAGAGAGCTGGTACACTTGCATGTGACGATCAAACTCGTGCTAACCGTCGGAGAGTCGAGCCATCTTCCGAGGCATAGAAGTACTTATATCTCACAATTATATGTAGTCAGGATTCTATATTACACCGCGGCGCTGCCGTACACTCCTTATGAGTCTATGTTACATTCCTCCGTGTTACATTCCAGCGTGACTTACTGTGCAAGTTCCGACACATCGCGACGGAGCTTGCGACACACCGTTCAAAAACATTCAGCAAAGTCGCGACACACCACGCAGCTCAGTGTGTCGGAACTTGGCCGGTGTGTCTTGATTTCGGGTGGTGTGTCGGATGTTCGACCCTTCCTAATCGGGTGTGTGTGTCTTTAGTGGTACACACCGCTTATTCACATTGTTATCATAGACGAGTCTCTCCAATCAGACGAGTCTTTCCAAGCCCCGATTCAATCATCCATGTGCCACGTTGTTAATTTGGAGGCGAGAGCCCTAGAAATTGACATTGAGACTGAAATTCAAGTAGGAAATTGAAGGATGGCGATGGGGAAGGGGAAGTGAAGACGCCGAATAACATCATCCGGACCGGATAATGCTCCGTCTGTGCACGTGGACAATGTGCGGATGCATCTCTTTTCGTTCTGCTCGTCATCATTGCCGCCCCTTCAGAATGACCTGTTTATACTATCAAAATATTCCAACGATCAACTCCAGCTTGTACATTATGACTTATTCCTATACCGAATCTACTCCTTGCGCGAATGTATTGTATCAAATGCGCTATTATCCACTGCCCAAGTCTGCGTGTGCCTGAACGTCCCACTGAACGACGACGTCGCATAGCCTTCATCATCACTCCCCACCTTCGTATCCTCCGAATGCACAGGTAACGTTTTCTTTTGGTTGACTAAGATGATGATTAAGGTTGGGTATATGCCCTAGTACACACGTCAGTATAATGAGGAGGAGGAGGGAAGAAGAGGCATACGGCTATTTGAACTCCAACAGGTTGATAGAGGGTGCCTAATGTGCTGAATGGAATGCGGATAAATCTTTGCATAGCTGGGAATGATGTATACTGAGTTGTGCGGTTTGCTTCACCGCACTCCAACTTTCCGACTTCCAGCAGGAACAACATATGCTCTCCGAGAGGTATAAATGCATTGCGGATATTTCTAAAGCTCTCAGAATTCCCCCCATTATGATAACCCCCATCTTCCTATGGTTTCTTGTTATCCTGGGCCCCATTTCGCTCACTTTTGGACAGCAGCACGCAGGAGAGGAGATACAGGTGCCTCAGGCTCTGCGCGACCTCACCCCAGARGGCTCAGAACTTGCGTTCTGGAGTATYAAGAACYCGTCAGGSCAAAACGCGACCTTGTTGAACTATATTTCTSTTGTAAACGGACTTCGCCAAACCCCCGAGAATGTCCAGCGGGTTGTCATTATACAGCAATCACTGAACCGTGATCCCTGGGAATCCTTCGACGCTACCCGTCGTTCTTTGCAAGATGCCAGAACTAATATTCCGGACTGCCCAGCTTCAGAGGAAAATGTCGCTATCATTGCTCCCATTTTATTGAATGAGCAAGATACTGCATTGTTCCCGTTTGCTGATGGTAAACCAACATCGAGTGCCCTCGTCTGGAAAGGTATGTCCCAGTTATAAAGGTGCTTATTGAAATATCATTCACGAAACGATATAGGTTCCGGCTGGAGCGATGGATCCCACAGCATATACCTGTTGGAATCAATATATCTTCTTTCGCCGTTTTRGATCAGATGCTGCAATATTTCGACAATCGTCTACTCTATCCCAACCTAAAACAGATTGTTGTAGCAGGTCATTCTCGAGGAGGACATATGGTCCATCGCTATGCAATGATAGGAAAAGAACTTGCCCTTACAAGTATGTGCACAATATTTAGCCTCCTCCTCCTCGGTTAGTCTCACGGACCCTTGCAGCGCCTGTAGTCTATTGGGTAGGAAATCCGGGTTCCTTTGCCTGGCTGGACTCAAACAGAACCATCGCAACGGATGATTGTCCAGCCTACAATGATTGGCCGTATGGCTTGTCTAAGTATAACAACGAATACGAGAAGTCGTTCGTCAGAACTGGAAGGCTTAACGGTCTCGTCACAGAGCGCTACAGCAGTAGGGATATTGCATATGCTCGAGGTCTGAATGATCATGGGAATACTGATCCTCACTCGTGTGCTGCACTTAAAATGGGGTCAGTTTATTCGCATACTTCTAGGTATTCCTGAAGCTCATTATTNCAGAGCTAACAGAGGAGAACGCATGTACAACTTCTTCAAAGCATTCCCGCCAGATCAGGGTGATACCATCGACTACATTCCGGGTGTCGGACACGACACCGCTGGAATGGTCAACAATGAGGCTTCTTGGTATCGCCTGTTGTGCGTATGATATCAACCCAGCTTAGGGATCTGAATGCTGACTTAAATGCTTGGATTAGTTTGGACAACTTTAATGGAAACAGATCTCGGAAAGCTGACTTCGGCCCTAGGCAACCAGAAGCCGAAGGAGTTGACAATCCCCATCCTAATGAGTAAGTCCGTTTCAGCCTTTCGATACATGGCTGACGATGGCACTCTATCAGCACATAACCCGACCTGTTGGCGCCAGAAGTGGTCTTCGAAGAGTGCATCCTTATCTTTATTTACTCTCCCAATTTCGAGGGTCAGTTGTTTGAATCAATCGAATGATGTTGAAGTGACTTTGTGGACGTTGGTGTCAAGTTTGCCTCAGTGGGTTGCTAATGTTGTTCCCTGAGTCTATGAAATACTGTGGTTGATAGCTGTGCCACCATCGATTATAACTGACAATGTACATAGATATAATATATACAGTAGATTGATACAATTCCGATCGAGACCAGCAGCCGTGGTGGCATAGAGGGCTCACACCTCAAGACTGTACAACAACAACAACACTCCTTCGGAAATAGTCTGATAACGAATCCTGAGATATTTCATAGGTTGCACCCCGCCCGTCATTCTCCTGGATGACAAAACTCGCACCTCCCTCTCCGAGAGTCAAGGAAGGCACTCGATACATGACTTCCGTTTTCTTTCCATTGAAGGTATCTTCACGAATATATACCTTATTCAAGACCAAGTTTGGGTACTTGAGAAACGATGCGAGCTGCTTAAGGGAAACCTTCTTCCGCGGTGCGTCTGCACTGGGGAAAGAGAAAGGCTGGGCAACACCCGGGTTGGAGCCGCGATATTTAGAGGAACCTTTGTAATGATCTTTCATATCTTGGTTACTAATGCTCAATAATGAGAACGAGTTTCAAACTATGTCATGAAAACCGCAACTTACTGCAATTCAGTGGTTCGCCGTCGAACGAGACGGGCAATGTCCCGAGGGAGGTATGGGTGAACTAGATAGGACATGCAGTGGATCCCAGAAAATGCAGCCAAGGACACTTCATGCCGACTAGAAATTTCTCAAGATTAGAAATTGCCTTGAGAGACAACAGAGACATACTCTTTATCACACGTTATCTCCTTTCTACAAGCTGCCTCGATATGACCAATTAGCACATCAAGTTCGTGAGCATCTTTTGGGCGATCCCAATTCTTGAGTAGAACGTGTTTGGTGTCGCCAGAGTGACCAGCAGCAAGATGCGCGTCTCGCATCTCTTGGAGCTTGACTGGGTCACCGCTGAATGCAATGTTTTGGGAGACGGCAGCTGTTAGGAAAAGACTATGCCGGCGAGCAAGCTTCTCTACAAGCTCAGCCTTGTCTTCCTTGTTTTTAGGCGAGGRAATCGCGTAGGGATGAGTGTGGGAKGCTGAAGAGTCTGAGATGGAGGCACTGTGGCTGTCAACACTCGACSTGCCCGGGGGTGTCACATATGGTTGCTGGCCGGCATGAGATTTCTTCTTTGCGCTTCGTGTCTTAGGCATGAAAATCGAGGGGTAAAGTAAGCAGAGGATGCTGTGAGGAGGTACTAGGTAGTGGTTCGTGATCAAGTCGAGTTGTGTTGAGCAAGAACCTCGGTCCAATGGGTGAACATGTCGGCCCGAAGCTGCCGGTCCACTTTTTGATACCAAACCTCCAAGTGCTTCGAGCTTGACGAGAGCATAGGTCTGAACTTGGCTCTACATTGGGCAAGAAACGCGAGTCATATTCACTTCATTGATTTATGACTTCACTGAATTGTGATTACTGCTCCAGACTCTCGACTGTCAATCCCAGCAAGCCTTCGTTGGATCATTGGCTTGGATTGTAAGCATTTCCTGAGTTTCTCCATTGAGACGACTAACCTACCATTGATATGAATAGTCATAGTCCCCTATTGATCTTGCATGATTCTTCGAACCACTACATCACCTGGCCGCTCCCTCATACTACTCGACTTTCTCGCTCCCAGTCTCCTAGTCCGACGAGCGAGCTCGCATCACAAGCAGCGACCAAGGGACGTTCTTGCCCTACAGAAACTAGATTCCCTTACTGGTGCTCAAGTCAATATCCAAGGATTAGTCCAAGGGGTCTCAGAAGTCCATAACCCGAAGCCAACAATCACACCTTCCAAGGACGTCGAGTCGTATAATGCGGCCGTGGTCAGGCTTCATAAAGCAGTCCGAGAGAGAAATGCACCTGTCATTGTCAACGTCGTAACGGGACTCATAAAAANGGGGACGTTCACGAACTTGCAGTCCGACGACTTGAGGAAGGTCTCAATGGAGCTAAACAGGGCCTTTCTTCTCTCCCATGACTACGAAAGGAAATGGGATAAGAAGCAGAGGCAATTGGTTGAAGAAGTTATGCTCGCTGCAGCTGTTTCTGGTTCTGTCGAGGGTTTGAGCCGCTGCATGCTGGTTCTCCTTAGACGCTCCGAGCCCGAGGGTGTCATCGAACTCTACAACAGATTCAAATGTCTCGTATCTGACACCGAACCTTTGGAAGAGAAATCCCCTTTAGATCCCACTCATGACTACGACTCTACCGCTCTTGGAAATCTGCTGGATATGAAGAAATTCTATCATGCTCCAGGACGCGTTTACGTCCTGCTAGGAGCCGTGGCGGCTTACGCCTTGAAAANCGAATTTCAAGGGGCAGTGAAGATGTGCCTTGATACGAATGTCCGTTTCCAGGACTTTTCCACAAAAAAGTTTGCAGATTCGCTCTCTTTCAATCCCTCCCTTGCCCGGCAAGTCGAGACCTATGTCCAGCGTCTGGACCTTGCGCGTCTGGTTGGGCGGCCACCCTCCTTGTCCAAACAGATAACAAATTATTCTCATTCCCGAGAAGTCCGTGTCGTCGAACGGTTATATACCTCAATCCTAGACGAAATCGCCTCTCCGAACGGTTGCATTGCCTCTGATCCCTCCCACATCACTCCCACTCGTTCGATCGCCCTCACCGAAATCGGATGGGTTTCATTTCTTAATGCCTTTCTCGAGAACAAGCGAGTTGATCTTGGCAGCAAGCTTTGGGAGGATAGAACGAAGCTGGGTCTCCCTCTTACAGAGCCATTCTGGACGAGTCTCATGGACGCGCATGTAAGGAATGGATCGCCAGGGGAAGCTATGGGTGTATGGGAGATGATGCGCAACGAGAAACTAAAAACGGGCGCCCTGAGCAATCGTGCTTACATCGCTGCGCTCTTTGCTGCGAAACGACCTGCAGAGGCATGGAACCATTTCAAAGATTACGAAAAGCATCTCGACAAATCTCATCCGGAGACTGTTACGTTGTATAACACCGTCGTACAGGGGCTTCTGCACTCGCCGAGCATGAAGGAGCAGGCTATGCCATTGCTAGAGCAAATGGAGGTTGATGGACCAAATCCGGATATCATCACGTATAACACTTTCCTGGCATATTATCGCTGGAAGAGAGACCTTCGTGGTCTGGCAGCGCTGATCACGAAGATGACGAAGGCGGGGGTTTCCGGGGATGTTGTCAGCTTCTCCACCATTCTCAGCGCTCTCCTTGTCTCCGGGCGTGAGGACGCAGCTGACATGGTATTGAGTCTCATGCGAAAGCAGGGGATCCAGCCAACTGTCGTCACCTACACGTCTATTATCAAGCATCAGCTGCAGGGTGGTCCTGAGGGTCTGAAGGGCATGTGGAAACTGCTTCACACCATGGAGAATGAGCCCGGGTGTCACCCGAATGAGTTCACATACACCACTATCCTTTCAGCGATCTGCAAAAGGGATATATTTGACACCAGCCTCTCGGAGAAGCTCCGTGTGGAAATTGTGGAGCGCATGCGGGGGAAGGGTGTAAGGTTGGATGCCAGGGCCTACACCATACTAATCAAAGCTAGCATGAACGATCGGAAGCCAGAGGGTCTGCACGAAGCACTTCTGTACTATCGTCGTATGATTGAGGATAAGGTTTCGCCCACTCAGGGGACCTGGTATGAGCTGCTTCATGGACTCTTGTGGAGACAAGAGTGGGAACTCGGACAGGAGATGGTCGTCAATTTTTATGCCTCTGGTTGTGAGCCCAACGAAGGTATATTAGAGTTCATCAGGGGATTAAGGGAAAGACTACCTCCTAGACTACGTAAAATTAAACACAAGTAGTCCTGATTTATCTCTATTTCTGCTTGATTGCACGCCTAACCATTGAAGCACATTGGCACAGATGTGTGACCACTAAACGCGCCAGTCACATGTCACATATTTTTCATCTCTGCTTTATACTCTGGCATCTGCAGGCCCTGCAATTGTTGCACGTCGNCTGGGTTTAGATTCTACACAGATCTCGAGTATCCTGGAACATCTATCTATTCCGCTCCACAGTCCACTGCCTACAGGCCCTGTGCGACTGCTATATTCATATAACTCTGCGCACCTAGCTTCGTATAATGGCTTTCAATATCAATGCGAAGAAAAGAAAGCGTGAAAACTCCCCCGAAAGGGTAACTTTCAAGTCCGCAAAGACTTCAGAAGCAATTGGACCAGTTTTAGGTATATTCAAGACAAATCATGGCCGGTACCTTGCGGATTTAATCTGTTTTCCTAGTCAGCTTCCCCTCATTGAGTGCCCCACCGAAGACATCTTTCCAATGCTTCAGAAACAAGAAGGATGGAAAGATGCTAGTTGTCGGGGAGACTTCAAGCGTCGAATTTGTTTCCAATGAATCCGAACTTAGTGGAGAAAGCGGTTGCAGATATCTCATCGCTCTTCGAGACCCCAACTCTTCGACCGTTCAGATACTACCGGAATTAAAAGGCCCTCATATCTTGAAAAGGACTGTGAAGGCTCTGAAATCCATCCCGCCGGCGCCAGCGCCCTCTGCAGTGGAATACAGGATGGCACGTACGAATCTTGGCGAAACGTTTGGTACAAAGAAGGCGAAGGCAGCTATCCGTGCCCAGGARCGGAATAAAGTGGATGTTAAAGCCATGGAGGGTGTCATGGATCATGTAATGGACGGAATCGAGAAGGGTGCTGCAGGTTTGCCTACGAAAGAAGAGGCAAAGGAGGAAGCAGACTCTAACAGACTCGTTCCACCACATTCAGCTACCACCACGAGTGTCGCAGAAGTATACCCGTTGCATGATATCATATCTAAAGCGGAGTGGAAGGCCATTGACACACGTCCGTATGATAACGCGACTGATCCCCTGGGTAGAAGGAGCTGGATGCCACTGGGATCTCGGCCGCTCCTTTGGAGAGAAGGTCATCTGAACGCGCTATTCCAAAGTCCTGGAAAAGAGAAGGATAAGAAGACTAAGTTGTGAGTAACTTGTTCCCATGATTGCAGCCGTCTGCTGATACCAGTTCTTCCTCTAGACGAATATTATACTACGTCTCTGCCATGATGCTATTCCGGCAAGTTGCTGACCGGGGGGCAACCATTGACCGCAATAACGACAAATTGAAAGACATCCCATCAGTAATAATAGACAGCTTGATGGAAAGATTTACCGAAGTGGCGAGAGATTCTACGTCGTGAGCTGAACTACACATATATGTATTTTTCACATCTTTTAACGACGTGATCCAGACGTCAGTCAACCTCCACCACTAAAACGAAGCTCATCACATACATGCTGGCACTCTGTCTTCGTGCAGACCAATATGCCACCGATCCCAGTCATCTCGCGGCGGACCTAAGCTTTCCGTTATCAAAGTGCGCATCTTTTGAATATTATATTCCTCTTCAGGAAACTATCTGACYCCTTTTTGGTTCCCAGGGTCTCGCAACTGTGCAAGAGTCTTGGCTGTTCCTATAAAGCTTTGACAGAGAGGGAGAGAGCCCGTCTAGGACTGTCGGACAACTATGTCGGTGTAAAACTCTGCGTGCTTACGGCTCCAGTCAAATTTCCCCAAATCAGGACGAGAACCCAGAGAAGGTAAAACCATCTGCGATTTCAGCCGTCCAAAAGTATAAGTAGCATCTTGTGTTCTTGCATTCCTTTTTAATGTGACCTCTTGGTTACCTGAACCGCCGGCCAACCCTCGGGTTCAATCCTCTTTAATTATGCGCCGACGGTGGGACGCGACGCGTCATTTCTGCAAATCCTGAAGCCATGTAATGTACCTAGGTGGGCTGAGTAGTCCGGGTAGTTGCTAAGAAAGACATTATAAACAGCGGCGAGATGATGTGATGGTAGTAGCATGAATGATAAGTAGTAACAAAGAGGCAAGTCCTTCCCCACGGCTTGGTTCACTAAAGTACAAGTTCTTTGGTAATGAGGATATATGAACGCTGAGCACATTCCCATCAGACAGAAATCGAACGAAATCGTTGTTGGGCGCCGCTCCGGTTAAAGGAGGACGCCAACGGGCCTAGATCGAATAAATGCAAGTAACCCTAGATGTCAGTCGCCCAGGGAGCGAGCTAGTTGAACGAGAGGAAATTGCTCACGTATGAAWTTTGTGTACACGTCCCGAAGGTTGGGCACAACGACCCAGACAGACAAGGTTCTGGGGTGGATGGTTGCGCATGGGGGCGGCGCGTAGCAGTACGCGAGACACGAAGTACACCATGGGTGATGGAATGCATCGTCCATAGCGGACATGGGATGAGACGCGGGCTTGTCATTGGGACATCCACAGCGAACCATATAGTGATGATGCTGGTGGTCAATGCAGGAGCATGCCCGGATTGAAATGGACGACGGAGGAGAGCAGAGGGAGGCCATACTTGAGCAGGTGGCAGACATGTTTCTGGGATTTGCTGCGAATATTGAGATTGGGGAGCCACAGGTCTTATATCAAATAGAAAGCAGGGGAGAACATCATATATCCGAATACAGAACCCGCGATGCGGTAGAGGATGGGGAAAACGGCAGAAAAAATCAAGAAAGTCTCCAAGGTGATTTGTACCTACCTTTTCCTCTTCTACATCCTGATCGGAAAAGGACGCACATAACTCATATGTACGTACTACCTAAGTTCTCTGGCGCTCCGTCTAACTCATGCATGAGTGCACAGCACACGGGGACTACAATTGAATAGTTTATAGGTACCGGTTCGCGATACGTTTCGAGGTAAACTTCTAGTCCCCAGCTCATCGGAGTGCAGATCATGACGAGGCTGGCTGAATGTAGTCGCAGCTGCAATAGTACTTGTTCGATACTGCCCTTGTGTATCAGTGTACTACCAGCGGCCAGTGGATGGCTGTGGAAAGAACTCCACCCATGGGTGATGGATCTAGAGATTTTGATTTACGACACAAGCAAACGGACCTTGAAAAACTATACGGAAACGGGTTTGAGAGTCTATTTACTTACACAGAATCTCCTTGTGAGAGAATGGAACGAGACCGGCAGCAAATTACGCGCTGTCAGAATCCCCTTGGTTGTTTGTTCGTATGCCAATGAGTAGACGATTCATCACAAAGGTATGTGGATTTGTATGGGGAACTCCTGTGCCGTGAAGAAAAGCCCTAGACAGCAAAGGACCCTCGAATGGATACTGAATTAGCTCATTTATTAGCTCGGCTATATGAAAGTAAGCAAGAAGCAAAGACGCGGACCACAGTATCCATCACCATTCAGACTTGAAGACGGCGATCAAGATTTGCAGCCGCGACTGTAGACTTATCCTTGGGTCGCAACAATCTCGAGGCTTTTCTCGACGTCTATTCGAGCTGCGCTTGTCTCGAACTTCTCTAGACACCAAAGACCCTCAATGTTCTTCAGTATCATCGTACACACAACGCACACCGGGTTCTCAGGGTTCACCGCCGAAATCAATGAATTCAATGAGATAGAAAGGTTCAGAGACCAATGCAAAAGTAAACCTGCCAACACACATAATCGATGTCCTTCTTCTTCTTGTGGGTCCGCATAATTTGCGGCTGAACCTATGCTGCATTGGACTGTACTGGGGCCATATTCTGGTTCTGGGGGGGAGTCCTCCGCCACTTCCATTTTGTGAATGAAATCTTCGTGGTTTGTCCCTGTGTCGTTTGCATCATGTGCCATTTGTATCATGTACCCTAATATCCGATAAACTCCTTCTTTGATGAAGGAGGAAGGGACGGTCCCGAAAGCGAGTTGACCGAGCTATATCTGCAAAACTGGCTATGAACAAATGCGTTGAGCACCGGTGGTATGCGTTCTTCAACTTCAATTCCCTCCGACCGAGGTGACCAAACTGAGAGACGCCGTGGAGCGTAATACATCTAGAGAATATTATCACTATATTATTCCACTGCCTTGAACGAGCGAGGGGCATCAAGGAACTGGGTCCTCGACCTTCTTTTCCCCAAAGATCTCATTGAATGTCGGCCATCGTACGGCCCTGTGAACCTGACGATATGTCGAGGCATCTATTCGAAGAAAWTGGGTCTTTGGACCAATTTGGGACATCCGTCATGACCGCATTAGATTCGAGATTGAGGTGTTCCTCGACGCGTCGATCGGGTGGCTTCCCGCGTAACCCAAGCTCAGAGCTGAAATCACATGGCGGTTGGCTGAATTTATGATGATAGAGATCATTCTAGACCATGGAGACTGGATGAGGAAAGCCTAAAGCGATTACGCCTTAAGGAAGGTTTGAGGAAGGTTTGACCAAACGCCCCAGGTAGACTTCCATGTCAGGATATCAAAATATCGGCATTCAAGTGGGATCGCGAATGTCAAAATGGCACGGAAATAATCGTCTATCCTCACCTATGTATGGCATGTAGAATGTGCCGGATGCTTGGGGTTTCTCGATATACTCTGGTTGTATTCTGGAACGTACTTGTCCACAAATTATTGTTTTTTCCTTCAAGGTAGCAGGCTCAACGTCGTTTATCAAATCCCAATGAATTATCTGAGACGTCCATCTCTGTGGGGGAAAAACTGCACGCCATCCGGATATCAGTGCTATGGGCCGTAATACCCTGTGGTGAGAATTACAGTGGCGCCGATATTAAGGTTGTCAGCGCCAGCAGGGATGTGAAGAAAAGAAGTCCTTCTTCCTTGTATCTCTTTGACACAGACAGCTTAGACCGTACATACTACAGCGTACAAATTGGAAGAAATTTATAGTAATGATAGAATTATTTGTAATGGGGTAGCTATGCAGTTTCCCCCTTCTTGATCTCGGTATTGTCCGTAGGTTCGTCTCTGGCTTCCGTAAAACACAAGTCGACCCTTACTTTCAGAGAGGTCGGACAAGGCTTTCTACTTTTCCAGAACATCCATGCCCTGAGAATATCCTAGTCATTTAAGTTCAGCTCGGAACATCGGGGCCAAAAAAGAGCAATGTACTTGTTGAGTTCCAAATACAATTACAAAAGCCAAAGGTGCTGAACCGACCATTAGCATCATCCTCTCAATACACCAATTAATGAAGCACTCACGGAATGCCATTAGGACGTTAGGCAACCTGCCATATTTTTTGTTCAGAAGATATACCAAGCTGATCCTGTCATAAAAACGTCAGCATACCCACGGGGAGAAGTAATCTGGAAGGGATNAGAGACTTACGCCGCTGCGAAAATGCCCACGCAGGTGAAGATACCAAGTCTGATGATAGTAAGCAGCCCAGTCATAGAGTACGACTTCCAATGCGACTGCCATTTTCGATACCAAGAGACAAAACTCATGATTTGTAGTATCGCCGTCGGACCCATGATAACGGAAACACAGATCGCTGCGGCTTTTCCTCTGTGAACGACGTGTCAATATCAGTAACAAGCGGTGACCTGTAGGGAGGCACTTACGGAACAGGGTTCCTTACCCCACAGTATAGTTTGCTTAGTGCAGGCTGAACCTTGTCAAGATTCTGAATTCCGTACTAGAAAAATACCGTGTCATCCCTCAACCCAAGCTATATACTATTCGGATTTCGGAATGAATAACTCACCACAAAGACACCGATAAACATCACCATAGGTGGTATGTAAGGCATCCCAACTAGCTAAATTCGGCTTCAAGCTGACCTCCAAGGAGCTTAGTATTAGAGGCAACTCACGAGTGCAGTGAATAAGCGGGAATGGTTATCCACGCTGATATTTGGCGTAGAGTCTGACTGAGTCTTGAATTGTAGCCACAACTGTCCGTTGGGGGTTGATTCAGCCTTGGGTAATGCAGTTCAATGCGGGGAAGACCATACATGCAACGAGAAAACGAGCGTGGTTCCTGCTGTCCTATTACACACATCGTTAACTTCGATGTCGAAAGTCTCAGTCTCCTCTGAAAACTCACAAAACTGGCGCCGCGTAGATAGCTGACGCTTGGACTACACATATCGTTGGATCGGGGACGGGTTTCTCAAGCTGCCCGGTCAGCAGTCTAATAGTAAGGTTAGCCCTCGGAGATCCAAGATAAGGGATTCTTTCTCTCACAACAGGGAATAGGATATAGATGTCACAATGAAATTGACGCAGAAGTTTATCCAAGTGATATTACGATGGACTTGGGGGGAAAGAAGGACGGTAAGCAGCATCAAAGTACTACCAACCCATCCTATGGTATGGATAGCAAAGAATAATACAAGTAGCACTCTAGAATCATTGGAAGGGGGATCATTGGAAGGAGGGATTGCTACTGGTCGTATAAGATAACTTGGGAAGGTGTTGGGAATAGTGAGAACTCACAGGCCATGAGGAACCTCAGAATAAATNAATGTTTTTCAATCAAAGGGTCGTGATGTAGAAACTGGAGAAACCTTGATGGCCAGCCCCAGAGGTTTTTTTCGTGTTCAGAACAATCACAGATAAGAAAGTGGGGAGGTGATTATCCACCACGTCGATTATGAGATCCCTGCTTATGAACACTCTAGAACACGAGGTAATGAGCGACGGGAGCCTTGTGAGGGTTACCAACATCAGGCGGGTCACCGTTCCAGGCGGTGAAACAACATGAGATGTTGTGAAGGAGTTGCGAAGGGCATTGATGCCTTTCAAGGCACTCCGGGAAGTGTTTTGGAACCAGGATTGGTCGAGCCTTCCACTTATACAAGAATACAATTTCAAACCGCCAGAGGTGTTGAAGAAGAGCATAAAATTAGCAGTAATAAAATACAGATAACGCAACACACTCTTCAGCCCTATGATTCCTGGATTATTGCTTGATTATGATTGTGCCCACTGTCGTCGACATCCATGGCTTGATGTTGAGATTCAAAGGGTTTCGCATTGGACACTGAGGATGGTGCTATAGGAGCTTCTATACCCACCATGGCAGTGTCCTCGTCCTCGTCCTCTTCATCGCTTTCGGAATCTGCGCCCATATCCATGACCTCTTCAATAGTCATCTCAGGGACGGCATCCCCTTCGGCGTCGATAGCAGAGTTTGGTGTACCCATCGAGGTAGAGGGGGTAGGCTGTTGAGTAGCGTTGGTGTCAATTCGACCAGTAGAAGAGGAGGATTTTTTATGCTGCTTAGACTTCTCTATCTTGCGTAGGACTTTGGCAATGTACTCTTTAGCAAACTTCTTGATCTTGACAGTCTTCTCTTCTGAGAGAGCATCCAATCTCCCCTCCCTATAGCTCAACGATTTCTTCTCTTTCTCAGCTATTATTCGAGTGAGCTAAGCCATCTCGTTAGCTTATGCCAATTTTGAGTGATTATTCCTTACCTCTTCAGCATGTTTCTTGAACTGAGCACGATCTAATGCTTTTTGGTGCTTGGACATGCACTTCACCACGATTGCACCGACGAGCTTCAATAATCGCTTCTCCTTGCTCTTTTCCTTCTCCTCGGCAGTACGCGAGGATGACTTGGCCTGCGCCTTACGTTTCTTCCTCTCTGCCCTTCTTCTCTCTTTATCCTCCGCATSTTTTTTCGCTTTCTCCTCTGCCTCCTTCTGCGCCTGCAACGCCGCTTCTGCTTCCGCCGCCGCCTTCTGGGCCGCAGCTGCAATGATAGCGTTTGTGCCCTCTTTACTACTCGTGAAGGCGATTCGTCTTCGGACCTCGTATTGTAGTGCCAATTTTCGTTCCGCGGCGAGATCCCTTTTCGGTGGTGGCGGCGTGGGAGGCCGTCGGGGGACAACAAGACCTGCGTGGTTGCGATAACCTAGAGGCTGAACTGCCAATTGATTCTTGCGCTCCTCGTTCTGCGCCTCAAACTCCCTTCTAAGCCGTTTTCCGAGAGGTTCTTCGCTAGGTGCTTTATCGAGATTGAGATAAACGGGGGAGGCCTCGTAATTATCGCTCTAAGAGGGTGTGTTTTAGGATTGATTGTGAAACCAAGGGTTCAATGAACGCACAGTTAATCGTCGCTTCGCAATTGCCTTGCGCATTTTCAGGGTTTCCCATGTCGCAAGAAGCTGGTCGGMCCAATCAGAAGGTGAAGAGAAAAACAAGATCATGGTGGCGCCTACCTTGGTCGCCAGTTCTTTAATCTTCTCATTCTCAGACTCGGCGCAAACCTTGACGGGGGCGCTGACTTGCGATGCTTCAATTTTGTTGCGATGAATGAGWGGCCACGTTTGCATACATTCCATRCACTAACCGAMGACCCATCAGAGTCCAGACTTKCCTATGAAGGCTTATATTGACTCACTAGGGTCAATACCTCCTCGTCCTCGTGGTAATCTTCCATTATATTTTTCATCTTACTGAAACCACGCAATCGCATAATCTCACGAAACGCAGCAGTGTCCTCTGTGATCTGAAGAGGATCTTAAGAACGGCCATCAATTTAAATTCAAGATGAGAACCCACCTTGATTCGCGTTAAGATCTTTGTCAAGACCTTAACGCTCGTAGTCTGGGACAGGGCTTGCAAGACCTTCGGAACCTCCTTCTCGACTATTGGTCGCATAGTGGGCATGAAATCGGGGTCGTCTAGCTTCTTTCCCTTCTTCTTCTTGGTCCCCTTCAATTCCTTGAGGTCGGCTTCGTCGGTGATTCCCAGAGCTATTTCACAATGTGAGTAAATCTAATCTGAAGAAATAGGACAACGCCCGCGAACCGTCAAGATAGAGATCGTCCATGGTAGATATGTCCGTCTGTGTCTTCCCACCAATGAATCCAACACAATTTGGCTCCCCACAATAGCATGTCTGTGCTTGATGTCTGGGCGTGCCGTCAGTAGATGCTGCAGTAATATGCAGAACAGGAACCGCACCCGTAACGATCTACATTGTAGTTGAATGTCAACTCCTCGTGCTTCTGAATATTCCTCTTCGCAAAGATTCCCATCCGCACATATTTACCCACAGTCCACTTMGCGACATAGCAATTCGGACTACAGCTATGGTTTGCAAACCGACCGATACCACCATTCTTTGTGGCATCAATGAACTGAGGGAAGAGGGAAGCTCGGTGGAGGTCATGGATGAGTTCGTCGGCTGCTTACCTCATCTTTTTGCAGCATCATGAAGTAGAAATGCTCAATGCCTTCATCGGCGTAGTCTCGCATACGCTTCTTGAACGAACGAGGCTCGACGACATCCCCAATGTATTCATAGATGAAAGTATCCCTGGATAATTTGTGATTAAGCAATGTACTGCGCATGAGGTTGTGTCACCAGAAACGCACCTTGGTATGTACTCCTCTGCACGAAGCCCAAAACCCTTCATCTCTGTCTTAACTATGTCTATCGGAGCATACGACTTATGTCGAAACCTAGAGCGATATAATTACTTGAGAATTTCGGCCAGATGAGATATCACTAACCGTTGATTTTGACAGTGGGTACCACATCTACAATCCTCTGGAAGGCATTCTACTTGCGTTAGCCGATTAATACAACTAGAATGCGCCCCGCAAGCTTCGTCAGGATCATCAGTCTCTGGTAGTACAGAAAGTCAGCGGTTATTCCACTTTTTCTCGCTAAGGAGGTACAAGGACAACTACAACCAACCTGGGTCAAATGTGCAATCACACTGCATGCTCTCCATGAGTTCTCTAGAACGTCCTAGTGACTTGTACTGGTACCAGTTATCCTTCATCTCAACAAATGTAGCCACTGCCTCCGCCCGAGCTATTGGCAAGTGCCCGATGAGCTGAGGGCCAGTTGACGTGGACGCTGATGGCTTCGGGGTGCTTATAGTAGGTGTTGGAGGAATTGAGGGTGTCTCTGGAGGTGGTGAGGCCGCCATGTCTGACATAGGTGATGATGAGCCTCTAGTAGACATGTTGGTTGGTGGAAAAGGGGAACGGCGTGCTGATGGCCAGTCGTCTAAGCCTGCACCCTCAAGGTCTGACCCGTATTCAACGTCAACACCATGGGAGGGTGACCATGATCCTTTCATGACTTCTGGATCCTTCTTCACGGCTGCACTGGGAGGAATTTCTCCATCTATTGGCGGAAGGACATAGGATCGGTCAGGTTCCTGATACTCAGAATCGTATTCGTTGTCCATATTGACTCCCCCAAATGAACTCGATAGCTTTGTGACAGTTAACCGTCCCAGCAAAGAACAATCCGAAGCAAAAAGCTAGTGGGAAACCTCTAGGAATGGGATGTAAGGAAACTTTCAACAAGTCTCGGGTGTAAATCCTTCCAAAGTGGGCGCCAGGTGTATGCCACAGACAATAAGATGAATAGAAAGTGGAGAGATGATGAGTATAGGAGAGAGGGGAATCAGAGCCCTAGAAGGAAGGGTTCATGACGGTAAGGGTACAAGATGGAAATATAAAGTTGACGGGGCTCAAGGCTCTTCCCACGTGGCTATCAAGTCTCTGACTTCCGCACCTCAAACTTCTTCAACCAAAACGCTAAAACCTAGGATCAACAGCGAGCTTCACAATTTATACAGACAAAACGGATGCAATGAAAACAGAATCTCAAGGATTCGACACTGTTGTGAGTCCCCAGAAAGATTACGAGCCATTACAATAAGAAACGGAGTTCACCTCGGTCTGTAATATCTCTTCGTAGATTGAATGTTGTTACTGTGGAGTCGGATGCGAGCACGATGTCATTTGAATGTTTGAGTGAGCTGAGCTATCTGTGCCGTTGACGAGCACAGACGCAGATTTGGATAAGATGCACAATGACAGTACTTGAAACGATGAGCTTTGACCAAGTCTTGCCGTTGAGATCTTGCTGAAGAAATAGAAAGCTTTTAAAGTTACAGACGGAATTTAGATCCTCACATTTCACGTACTCGAGAGGAATTCAGTTTGACCATACTGAATCGGTTTTCCTCTTGTTGGGATTTAGATGTTATGATGCCAGGTGTTCTGTACAGGAGCTAGGAGGTTGAAATATACCCAGATAGAAACAATGGGTGAGGATGATAATCTATCCACGGATAGAACAGAGCATAGCAAGCTAGGCTTGTGCTTCGAATATCCTTGCTCTATGAAGTACAAGCACAAGAGATTATTTCGTGAAGGAAAGCAGTGCTCGGGCCGGGATAATTCGTTGTCCATCCCGACATCTTCAGGGTCAGACATGATGGACATTGGACACAACCCAAACCACCATGATGCTCAATTTCTAAGCAATCCCTGTCTCAACTAAGGCTTTCATGGATATTGCAACCTTTTTGCTATGAGGTTGGGAGTTTACTAGATGTACAATAGTATTTGTCTAGAGTCTAGACTAATACAATTGCACTGACCTCAATCGATCCAAGGCTTCCTTTAAGCAGTGCCAACAATCGGTGATATGTACTCACTCCCAAGACGTGCAATACATGTCAGACTTGTTTGATTCTAGTGCAATTACTGCATGGTTTGTCCCTGACAACAACGATATCATCATTACTTTTTCTCGGGGAAGATCGCACTACACCGGACAGGGAGGACTCTATACAAAGGTTTGAACATCTTTGATTATCAACGACCTTCGTTCACAGCCAGTCCGCATCCTTCCCCTTGTATCCTTCCCGACCACCTASCGAGTATCCCAGCTGGCTTTCATCCTGTGGCTGGCCACCGTCTCTGGCACTCGAACCTATCATCATCATCATATAGAGCTTATTGCATTCGTTCTACTATGTCATCCGATGAAAGTTCGTAATTCACCAACTGGCTCGGTGGATCCGCTATCATCTAACTATGCATCCTTCAGCCTTTGACGACTCGAAAATCCTTTTCAATGCTTTCTTTATTATTCACATTATAGGATGGACCGGCTCTATTATCATTCTTCTCACAGCTCTTTTATCTTCTTGCGTCAAGCGTCATGTCACTTGGTTTGCGTTCTGTCTGGATTGGATTCTTGCGTGCTTTTCGTACACATTTTTGTGAGTTTTCGTGTAACTCCCTACTCGTACGAGCGCTGACCATTTCTTCGAATGAAGATTGGTATCTGGTCAGATATTCGATAGTCCACCGAACGCCACCGTGTGCTTGTTGCAGGCTTCAGCCATAAATGCTGCTCCTACGTTGTTTGTATCTCTGTACGCATACTTGTTCATAACTCTCAATCCATCTCCAGGACGGCGGGCGCAACTTTGGCTATCGCATTGCATGTAAATGACATTCGTACCCGTCAATGTTTCTGTATTCCTACTGAAGGATTTCCCGCAGTTATTCTTTCGATTCCGTCCTCCAACATCCCTTCGTTTCGTGACGGCGGCATCTAAACCAGGACCAACCCAGGATATTCTCGTGAGTCGTGTGCGCTCCACTCAATTGTTCTCTATTCTCAAAGACTTGATTTATAGTTGGTCGCAACTCCGTACGCGGTGCCTTTTGGCATGTTCATCGCAGTCCTTGTGGTACGTTGACAGAAACTAATCACCAATCCTACAAGTGCACCATTTGAGCAGGGAATTCCCAGTTTGGCATACAGAACCCCGAAAGAATTTACCCTGCAAAGAATGGATTGCTCTGTGAAGTGCATCATTGGTTACCGTTCGTCCCCTTTCTTGTCTAGTACTAGTTTATTCAAAGCACCTCTGATGTTGGGCGCAGGGGACATTTCTCCGCCATCTTCACGGCTGTGCTCATGTTTGCCACCATCTTCCTCGAAGGAATGGTGATCAAATCTCTCTGGCTTTCGTCAACGGGATCCCCGAGTGGACTCGCTACGGCGGTCCGGCTGTGTGCATTCACCTGCGTAGCTGTGTTTGCCGTGATGTTAGTCCTTTCCTCATTCCGACGAGATCGATGAACTGTCTGACCTGTCTGCGKCAAGTGTTAGTATCGTGTATTTATCAAAAAAKSTGTGCCATATGTTGCGGACCGGTCCCGGGGGTTGTATTATTGTTAAACGGTAACTAGGCAGGAGCACGGGTGAACCCTCGGGTGTCAAGGTGCTCACCCTCACCCATACCCGTGTCTTAACCCTACCCGTATATAGGGGTAAGGGTAAGGGTATACCYGCGGGTTGCAGAGGGGTATTTGTCATTAATTACTTATTTCTACAATATACTGTCCCAGTTACAATCTAATGTAGGTTCTTCATCACCGTCCGGGACATCTGGCTCACTTGCAACTGCAAGGACATCCTCGTCACGCACTAGCCCCAGTTTACTCCAAGATCCTACACATAAAAGTGCTCGAGTCGACGCAGATGAGAGTTGGGCACGGGTATGCGACAGAAGGAGACGCCCCTTGCTAAAGAGACGTTCAACATCAACAGACGTTGCTAGAGATTGTATGACTTTGTATTAGAGATAGTACATAACAAACATGGAAAGAAGGGAGCATACCAGGTGTAGAGAGATAGTCAATAGCCATTCGAGCAAGGCGGGGATATGCACCCTTTGTTGCCGTCATCTTCTTCGTCCACCAGTCGAGAACATCTGCTGCATCTTCGAGATCGTCGGCAAGGTACCTTTCCAACTCATCCTTGAAATCCTTGGGCTTCAGTGGAGCAGTCGCATGCATGTTATCAAACATGTTGTCAGACTAGTAGGGGAAGTGAACATAAGTCTGTCTGACTCGATCGTCATACTAAATAGCATACCTTTTTGTTCCCTGTCTCCTCCACATCACTCTCATCGCTCGCACTCAGACTGAACCCATCAACTTCCATGTCTCTGTAATGCTCATTGTACGTCTCACGGAGAAGTTTCTCGACTTCATCAATATTTGCAGCATCCCAGCGCCTGTCCCGAAAATATTGCAGCTTGTGCCGGGGGTGAAGCACTTTTGAATTCCGTTAGAACAATAGATACAAAATAATAGGAACTGCATACCCATTGAGAGGCAATGAACGGGTGAGATGTTTGTGAGGGAATAGTAGCGATTGAGTGTCAATTTTGCGATTTTAACTGCAGCGCGTATTGATGGGTCATACTCTGTTTTGCGAATGATTTTACCGAAGAGCTTGTCAATCTCATCCATTGCTGGTATAACAGATGAGATACATGTTTTCTCCCGTGAGAAGAACAAGGTTGCATCTTTTAACGACTAGATGAAATGAGATCAGAATCAGTAGAAATCGCGCTGGTTAAACAACACACCTTCAAAACAGAGCAAAGTTGGTCAAGGATCGTCCACTCTCCATCTCTGAGCTCAAATGAACGCAAGCCATTATCTATATCACTGGTTACAAGTTGAATCGGACGTTTGTAGGTACGATCGAAATCAGCCATATCGTAGGTGGAGTTCCACCGTGTTTGAACATCTCTTGGCATGGCGCAAGGTTGAAGATGACAGTCTGAGACAGTCTCGTACCATTTGGGCAGCAAAATCGTGGATGAGTTAATGATTTTATAGGAGAGTTTGCGAAGCTGAACGTTGAACGTATGTGATACAAGGTGACACGGAGTCGTGAGAAAATCATACCTTTTGAAGAACAGCTTTTGCCGGAGCCAGCCTGAGTTTAAGCTCTTTCTTGTCGCCATCCGCGAGGTACTCCGTTTCATCCACCCACCCATCAACATCATCATCTCCCTCCGCTGGGTTCCCCGTTTCATCTGTTCTCTCATCATGGGCCAATACTTCACCCAGTTGTGCCAAAGCATCTTCCAAATCATCCATATCATCAGCCTCAAAACTAACGCCCTCACCCTCCGGAGCTTGCTTCTTCTTCCAAGGGGTGTCAAACTGCTTCAGGAATGACCTCGCGACCAAGTTCACGATATGAAGGAAACATCGTATACGGTTCTCCATGTCGTATCTCAGATGAGTTGAGTGGAGGTTTGCCGACATAGTATCATTGTTGCTAGCATTATCAGCAGTAATTGTCATGATCTAGTACTGCATGGGTGAGTGTCCTTGTTCTTCAATTGAAAGAACCTACTTTATCTGCAATCCCAAACTCGTCGACCACTTCAACAAATGCTGCTGCAAGATTAGCGCCTGTGTGAGACTCCAGGAAGAGGTTACTCAGTGGGTCTATCCGAGACAGGATTGGAAAGATACTCACCTTCGATAGCTCTACAACATCCAAGACCAACGTAACCAGCTCGCCATTAAGGTACAGAGTGATTGTAATACCAAGATATGGGATATGATTAGGAGATGTCCAGCAGTCCAAAACAGCATGTAGAGCTCCAGGATACTCGCGCAGGATAGCCGCAACCCGTTTACGACAACGAACGAAAACCCGTTTAACATCACGGGAGACTGTTGTTGCTGAAGGAATATAATAGCCTGGTCGGCCTGTCTTCGCGAGGCGCCGGTATCCTGGATCTTCAACAATGTCGAATGGGCGATAGCTCTCTGCAACCCAACGGACGGTTTCTGCTCTGTTCATTGGTAAGAAAAGGATCGTAATTATGGTAGCATGGAGTGAATACTCACTTGCATTGTGTGCGTGTATGAGGTGTTGTAGGGTAGGACTCCTTCCCTTTTCCCGAGCGCTCAAATGCTTCAGTTATTGTCCCATTCGTCTTGAGCGGCTTCGTGATATCCTTCCGCGCAACATCGGCATCTTTTGCTTCTTTTGCCAACTCGACATTACCCTTTCCCCAGCATGACTGGGC
>LBLO01000410.1:0-26957 GCA_004354395.1 Chondrostereum purpureum | reverse complement strand
AGCACTGTTACCATTGGGGGGTGGCGGGGGTTGAGCGTATGATCCATTCCCTGCTGGACCCGGACCTGGCGCATTATAACCTGGATATGCCCCACCATATTGAGGAGTGGGAGGCGGTGGGTACGGTACATAATTTCCGGAGCCGTCGTAATAACCACCGTAATGTGGGTGGGGTGGAGGCGGAGGTGCAGCGTGGTACACATGGTGAGGGTGGGGAGGCCCATAATATTGGTGCTGTTGCTGCGCATAGTATGGGTCCTGTTGAGGGTAGCCCGTATTTGGAGGAGGGCTAGCATGGTGAGAAGGTTGGCCCGGGACTGCAGCAGGCGCTACAGATGGGGGCAANGTAGGAGGGGAGATCTGGCTGGGAACAACTGCGGAGGCGCAGTTGCAGGAACTGTTGGTGATGCACGCTTTTGTGATTGGACTGCCGCCGGAGAGGGTATAGACTGAGATTGTTGAGATTGCGGGGTCAGCGGTTGTCCTGTTGGATGTTGTGGAGGCAAAGGTGGCCCCATACCAGCAGGGGTCGGCGGTGGTGGTGGATGCGCCCAATTCTGATAGTACCCAGGATATTGTTGCTGCTGTGGTTGGTTTGGTGGTGGGGGTGGAGGGTGATAAGGAGCATATTGCTGCTGCTGCTGCTGTTCGTAGAACGCACCACTAGAATACTCAGGTGGAGGTTGTTCAGGCTCAGGCTCCTCCCGGCGAGCGCGTTTGCGTTTNCTTCTTTCCCTTCTTTCCAGTTTCTGCCTCGCTATTTTCACTATCACTATTAGCTTCTGGTAACAGGTTTGGCATACGTTGGGATAGCGTAGGGGGGTGTATCTGGGGGATAGNCTGCCCACCAGGTGCACTTGGTAGCGGGAGAGATCCGCCAAGTGGCGCAATGACTGGTGCTTGAGGAAGAGCCACACCGCCGGGGGCAGAGCTTGGGGGTAGGCTACCCGAGTGCTCAGTTTCATTGGTATTTTCACGTTGTGAGTTCCCGCTACCTCCTGCGGCCGGCGCGATGGGAGGGTTCATCGACACGGGCACGGGCAAGATAGGGCGTTTCCGTACGCGAATATCTTTCCGGATCCGTATTTTTATCCCTTGGTCTGCTAACGAGCACGATAACGGGNTAGATTCTAGTGAATGCAGTTAGTGTAGGAACAGACAGTATGGGCTAATATCCTAATTACCTTCCATCCCCGGAAACTTCTTCGCAGTATATACATAGAAAGGTGCAGAGTATATGGACTTGCAATGCCGCACTGAGTTCCTAGGAGAATACATCAGGTCAACGTTAGGGTTCGTGGTAGAAATAGACGCCGGAAAAATGAGTGCGTTCAATTGAGCGTGGCAAAATGGGGGATTGGATACCAACGAACGAGTGCATCTCGGGGTAATTCCCAGATGCAATGATGGTGAAAGGGCACAGTTTCAATAGAGAATCGGAGATGCATACCCTACTACTTCAAAAAGACTAAGCTTGAGCCGGTAGCTTCCCTCCGTCCGAACGCTGAGATCAGGAAAAACGAAAAATCCGACGTCTTCATTCGATTGGTGCGGGTCCTTCAGGTGGTATAGAGATGAGACGACAGAGCCGGTAGTACAGCGTGTTCGACCATCCTAGTTGTGCGTTAGACTAAAAAAAATATATGTGCGATTAGCAGCGAGAGTACCTTGAGCCAATGTAGTTCGGTGTCGTCGTCTGGCTTAGCAAGGCTAGCGAACATAAAATAGTAGGGGTTCTGGAGATAGCTCTGATGCTGGTCTTCTTGGTCATGAAGTGCCCGCTCCTTTTCCTCTTCTGCACTTGGTTTTGAGCCAGGGCTTTTCTTGCTGGGGTCAATTACACGAAGTTGAACTATCGGCGGGGGGTCTATCGGCCTGCGGTCAGCTATTGTGGGGTACAATGAATCAGATGAGGGTCCTACAGTGAATGGATAAGAAAAAAACGATACCTTTTCCACCAACACCGCACATCCTGGCCTGCTTTGGCTCTTGTCTAACGGTGAGGTCATATTCCCTATGATACAAATTGTCGTAGAACATGGTGGTAAGAGAGCAAGAAATACAAGCTTACATATGTTCCCTATCGTACGGATACATCAGAACAGTGTCAAAACTGACTTTCTGTACAGGTCAGAAGGAAACGAGTCTCTGGTTCTGGTTCTGGCTGTGGGAGATGTCGTGTTAAGTGAAGGCTTGGAATAATGCTTCGACTTCCAGGGACGGAAGTCTCATGAATGATGGATCTGGCTGGGCACGTGTCGTTCTCACGTCCCCAATCCTCGGGTCGGCTTATCGATGCACCAAGCCACTGGGTCGCTGCCGGGGTAACGCCTCATTTCTTGCTCCTGCGACAGACACAATGTAGTTCCCACCTGCTGCAAGGCATTTGCAAGGTTTCATGCAGGAACTTCCTCTAAGTCATCGATTCATTAGAAGACCTACTTTCTCTCAATTGTGGCACATACACCTACCCACGCTTTATCGGCATCCAATTGGCATGTGTGCACATTTCTTCTGCTTCCAAGAACTGGGGTTTCCCCGTCTGAATTTAATTCGTACCCCGTAGCCCGGTACCCTTGGATGTTCTTATCAGGCCACTCTTTAGGGATCCATTGCCCAAATTTTACCTCGTCTGTAGCTCTCATCAGAGTCTGAATACGCCACTTGGCCAATGTCATGGTGTAAATGCCCGTTGCGGAGCAATCCCAGAAGTTGGGGCGAGCGATACGCGTATCTTCCAAACTCTGTCACCATGCCCACTTGCCTGGCATTTCATGGGTGAAAAGTACCCCTGAACGAGGCTTTGCGGACTTTAGCAGGACCTCGGGACCTTTTGTGGCGTCGTTTGTTCACAACCAAGCTTGACCTTCCCCTTAGGAATGCGATCTCGTCCAACTGCCATACATGTGCCTCGTTCATATTTTTCACTCTACCATCGCGTTTGACTATAGAAACGTTGCCAACGGGGACCAGGATGTCTTGCATCAGATCCGCTCGTGCTGGCATGGTAGGCAGCCACTTAGGTTTCACTCGTAGACTCGCCGGGACGTACCTGCACTCTTTAAGCTTGGGGGAACCAGAAAGTAAAGCTCGATAGTCACCACGGATCCTGCAATGATCGGCGTATGCCACAACATCTTGATGAGTAAAGGTATAGGAAGTTGAATTATTTTCTGAAGAGGCACGGGATGGATGGCCAGATTAACTGCTCAAGCATATCCTTAAGCACTTCTCTTGCCATGAGATAAACTGACGGGAGCTCCATTTCATAGGTCAGTTAAGTGCTACAACAGGAACGGCTGACTGTTAGTAACGATACTTCCTGGGCCGGGACAATATTATTAGTTTTGTCCTGCTAACCACAACCCGCACGGGTACTAACTGTTAGTGAGAAATTCACCGGTGTGGAATAACCAGCATATAGCAGCTTCGACTGTGTAAAAACATCCTCTACACACTACTTACCCTTACTTACCATGATAGCATGTGCGGAGCAACTTAATGGGGCGCTCTCGCCAGAACATGCCGCCACAAACAGAGATCCGTTCCCACGGTCCCGATTCTGTGCATAGAAAGTTTTTTGGGACTTGACCCTCAACGCGTGCAAGATCTCTACTCTCCATTTCCTCTCACCCTCTACCGTTCATTCAAAATGCTGGTTCTCTACGAGACAGCAATGGGCTACTGCCTGTTCAAGGTAGCCGACACCTCAAAAATCGGCAACGACTCAGATCTAAGGAAGGAATTTGCGACACCAGAGAGTGCCAACAAATTGTGCGTTTATTCAACTTTTCCTTATCGAATTAGTCCTCATTTTATTGCATCCTTATAGCATAAAATTAAAAGCTCTTCACCGATTCACATCTACTGCAACGGCGGTAGAAGATATGACCGCCCTTCAAAATGGAAAACTTGGTCCAGGGCTAAAGCAATTCTTGTCGGATGAAGTTGTAGGAAAGGGGAAAGGGAAGGAGCAGCTCCTTGTTGTGGACAAGCATTTAGGTTAGTCATAGCCTTTTCTTACCATCGACTACACTTCTGAACCATTTCAAACACAGGAAAGTCCATCTCTAAAAAGCTCGGGATCAAAATTCCCGAATATGAACATGAGGAAACTGAGGAACTCTGGCGAGGAATTCGGAGTCAAGTAGCCGCTTTATTGGATGGTTTAGATCCCAAAGACCTTGCTACTATGAGTTTGGGTTTAAGTCATTCATTATCACGGTATGTTTTATTCGTTGTGACCAAGGCAAGGCTATGTTTTTAATTCCTCTGTTGGTTTACAGGTTCAAAATTAAATTTTCGCCGGACAAAGTAGATACGATGGTCGTACAGGCCATTGCCCTTCTTGATGATCTCGACAAGGAGATTAACATCTACGCGATGAGAGTGAAGGTCCGTTTAACATACCTAACATCTAAAAAACCTTTCCCTGAATTCTCATGCGTTCAGGAATGGTATGGATGGCATTTCCCAGAGATGGCCAAAATTATTGTTGACAACATCGCCTACGCTAAGTGTATAAGAGCGATGGGTAAGCGCTCCCTTTGGTGTAGATTGAGATGTTCATCTCACTTGTTCTTTCCAGGATTCCGGACAAACGCAGCAACAACATCTTTCGCATCTATTCTTCCTGAAGACCTTGAAGCCGTTCTCAAAGCTGCCGCAGAGTTATCTATGGGCACAGAGATTTCCGACTCTGATATTGCTCATATCCATTCGCTATGCGACCAAGTTATCTCCATCTCCGCGTACCGCACACAACTTGCCGAGTACCTGCGGAATCGCATGAATGCCATCGCACCCAATTTGACTGCCCTCGTAGGAGAGCTCGTAGGGGCTCGCTTGATCAGCCACGCAGGGAGCTTGATTAGTTTGGCTAAGCACCCAGCTAGTACAGTACAAATTCTCGGTGCTGAGAAAGCGTTGTTCCGTGCACTCAAAACGAAACATGACACACCAAAGTATGGGCTCATCTACCATGTAAGTCTGCCTCTGTGTGTGCACAGTGGACAGTACTTATTCTACCCGCTAAGGCCTCCCTCATCGGTCAAGCATCTCCAAAATTGAAAGGAAAGGTGAGTTTTATTTTCAATTTAGAGGTTAGACTACGGGCTGATGTTCGCTGTCAAGATGGCTCGTATGGTCGCTACTAAGGCTGCTCTTTCTATCCGTGTCGACGCTCTCTCAGATCCCGATACAAAATCGGAAGAGGATGCGCCGTCAATAGGTATTGCTCACCGCGCCAAGCTCGAGTCGAGATTACGCGCTCTGGAGTACGCGCAAGATGGATCCAACGTACGGCGGTTTGCAGACGGTGGTCACAAGCAAGCCAAATTTGGCATGTCTGGGGAGACAAAGACGTACAACACCAAGGCGGACCAAGTGGACGAGTTCCTATCAACGCAGAGAGAAGATCCCAAGGCTATCGCTGAAAAGATTGTTGAGAGTGTTCAGGAGGAGAAGAGGCGGGCAAAGGAAGAAAAGAAGAAGAGAAAGGCAGAGAAGGAGAAGGCTGCCGAAGATATGGACGTTGACGAGGCCCCCTCAGACAAGAAGAAAGAGAAGAAGAGAAAACGGAGAGAGAGTGAACCTGCCAACCAGGATGTAGAGATGGCGGAGGCCGAGAAGGTTGGTCTATCGCAGCGAGATACTGGAACTCAACTAACTTTGATTCTGCAGGAGGAGACTGCAGAAGAACGCAAAGCAAGAAAGGCTGCACGAAAAGCTGAGAAAGCTGCCGCCGCCGCTCAAGCAAATGGCGACTCAACGTCACCGAAAAAGAAGAAGAAAAAAGCTGAAGCATAATCTGTACTCCCCTCGGAACCTGTCTTTGATTTTATGTCTTGATGTCTATATTATTTAGTGTTTTGTTGTTTCTTCCATAGTTTGTATATATCTGAAGCTTACCTCTGAAGTTGGAGACAGATGCAATAGTTTTCGCAAGTGGCGTAAGGGTCTATGTGACATTGTCACGCTCCGATCACTTCTTTCTTTTTACCATGTCGGATTCAGAACAACCTACAACGAGCAAAAACAAGGCTCATAGGAAAGAAAAACGTGAGTATATACAATAAGATAGTACTCGGTTGCCTGATCTAAACATGGGATGTAGCATGGGACACAGATGACATCGACCAGTAAGTCTCCAAGCGAAAATCACCTTTGAACTTATGTCTGACACTCCTGGCTAGCGTATGGACTGCCTGTTCTTATTCACTTATGCAACTGATATTCAGTCTCTGAAGTAGTGGAAAGTGGACCCATTTACCCCTGCAGATCTCAAAGCCGGAGCTTTCGTAGAAGAGTCCTCTTTTGCAACCCTCTTCCCAAAATATCGAGAAAAATATCTAAGAGAAGTTTGGAGCGCAGTGACTCGGGCATTGGAAACTCATGTGAGATATCTCAATTTTCCCCCTCCAAATCTTCGTTCTCAATGATACTCTAGGGCGTAGCATGCACATTAGATCTTGTGCACGGATCTATGTCTGTCCGCACTACAAGAAAAACATACGACCCATACATCATCTTGAAAGCCAGAGACATGGTCAAACTCCTGGCGCGTGGTGTCGCTGTAACGCAAGCTGTAAAGATTCTGGACGATTCCGTGGCCTGCGATATCATTAAAATAGGAAGTCTAGTCCGCAACAAGGAGCGTTTCGTGAAACGGAGGCAGAGAATCATAGGACCTGATGGAAGCACTTTAAAAGCACGTTATTTTTCATTTGATTCATTTTCCCATGCAGGAATTGACCGTCCGCGTCAGGCAATTGAATTATTAACGCAGTGCTATGTCCTTGTGCAGGGAAGCACGGTCAGCGTGATGGGCCCTTACAAGTCTTTGAAGGAGGTGCGACGGATAGTGCTCGACTGCATGAAGAATATACATCCAATCTATCGGATAAAAGTGAGCAACCCTGTGCTCATTTCAAGTTTGCCATCATTGACACCCTTCTCCTTCGCAGGAACTGATGATTCGACGAGAACTTGCGAAGGATCCAAAGTTAGCAAATGAATCTTGGGATCGATTTCTCCCCCAATTCCGCAAAAGACATCTCAAGACATCTGAGAAAACTTCAAAGAAGAATGATAAATTGGGAGCCAAGTCCGAAGGCCGCGCTGCTGCTGGGTTACCAGCTGAAGTCTCATCTTCCAAACCTACGAAGAAGGTTTACACGCCATTCCCTCCTGCACAGCTTCCCCGGAAGGTGAGTCTTAGGTTTTGTCTCATTGTACGAGCGCGAATGAACATGATGTCAGGTTGATCTACAATTGGAATCGGGAGAATACTTCCTCAAGCGCAATGAAAAGGAAGCTCGGGAAGCAGCGAAAAGGAAGGAAAAGGTGAGCATTGGCTTCTTTAGCTTGTATTCAGCATGTCTAATCATTGTCGATGGACGAATAGCAAGCAGAAACTACCGAAAAACGAAGGGTGGAGCGTGCCGAGGCATTCGTTGCGCCTGTGGAAGATGTTGCTCCAACCGTCGAGGAGAAAAGACATCGCAAACGCAAGACACTTGAAGAAGGAGTAAATGACAATCCTCCAGAAGATGGGACAAAGAAAAAGAAAAAGAAAAATGGTTCAGCGACATGAGCTTCGTACTATGTCCCACCACTATCTGGTTTCTCGTTTTCTAAACATCCACCCGTACGTAGTCTCTGATTGCAGTTTTAGCGTAGTAATTGTTGATGGTAGCGCATGAACAACATTCCAAAATGACAAGTTGAAGTTGTTTGAGCTATCGAATGCTATCCGTAGAAAATGATTGCCGAACGGACCGACATTCCTGTGTAGGTGACCCTGATATGGGATCTGTAAAGGATTTGCCTAGAGATAAATATGAGAGAAGTAGGACCCCACATGTTACGGCGCTTGTTTTCCCTCCTCTCCCATGATGGGGTCGCCAAAGTCGCCGAACGTGCTCTTCCAGGCACCTCCACAGACAGTGGAAACACCTCTCTTTCGGGGTACTCAATACGGGGACTTCGACCCCTATGAAAGCCACTCGAGCCCGGTACTAGACATCCCTTTGCAGCCCAACCGACGGAAATCTTTTGATAACGACCAATCCCCTCTACTTAACTCCCAAGAATTACCACGAAAACATTCCAGCCGCAAAGGAACACGTCCTGCCTTCCTAGCGATCCCGCATCGTTTCAGATCGTCGACACAATACACAGGTCAAGACGAGCCGTTTAACCCTGAAGAATTATATCGTTCTGTGGATAAAGCACCACAATTGACTGGTTCGACCGATGATTCTTTCCTAAAAACACCGTCGCCCTCATTGTTCCCAAGAGGATTTCCTACCCCGAACAGACGTCACCCTTGGTTCAACAGTTTTGAACCCCCGGAGTGGAAGTACATTATTCTACACGCTGGCCTTACAACGCTCGCGTATCCAGTCCTACTTCTTGTAGTGGTCATTGCGAGGGATAAAACACTTTTTTGGACGCGTGCCATCGTTGGATTAGGATGTGGGTTGGTAGGATTCCTCTTGGGAATGAGTCTATTACAACTTGGGAAAAGTTTTCTTGAGGCAGCCAGTACGTCCCACTCCATTCCGTTTACTTGAAGAAAATAATATGGTTTCTCATGAACTCACAGCTTGGGCGACTATTGTACACCAATCCAAGGCAGTGGGCGCGCCTGGCGTACGTCTCAGTGATCTTGTCGCGACTGCGCAAGAGCCCTACAGCGCTTGGCCCGCGTTTCGATTACTCTGGGATCGCCTCATGTACCCAGGAACGGCACGGCGACACCGCAGAACATACGAGTAAGTATTCAGCGTTTCACGTTGGATTACGCCCTGTAGACTAATCCTAGCCCCACAGCAAACGCCCCTGGTCATTTGTCCTTGTGTTTTTCCTTCTGCTAGTGGCGCTCTCTGCATGTTTGTCTTTCATCATGGCTCGCTTAATTCCCATCGATACCTCAGTGAAAGTGAGAACTTCCCAGCCTCCCATTCAAACGATCAAATTTCTGATCCATTTAGTCTAGCATCAACGCCAGCGCTACACTGAGGTGAGCGTGAAAGGAGATCTTTCCCAGTCAGATCTCGTGAATGCCGATGAGCTCGCGCAAATATTCGAGGTACGTTTCATGCTTACCTCAGGTCATATCTCTCGAATGTTGAAGGCTGGCAGAGTTTTATGTTGACTTGGACATTAGCTCCATTTTCTACTCATGGCACCCTGCCTCCTGCGATTTCGTTCCCATGGATAGATGAAGATGTATATTTCTCAGAGACTACCCGTTCTCAGCTTTTGCCCAACGGCAGCGGGTTTGGGGTATTCGACACGGCCGCGACCGCCCCATCTCTAAGCATCAACTCGATAGGGACAACAACAGCAACCAACTCAGAAGTTGAACCTGGTTCGCTTATTCGATACCCTAGATGGGGTATACGAATACATTGCGAGAAACTTCCTGATGCCAATTTGAATATGTTAGTACTTTCCTACTCCAAGCCAAATTTGATACTCAGCTTTCAAATCCTGCAGCGTTCCAGTGGCTGCAAGTGGGAGCAGTTATGTTTATACCCCTCGGGCTGTTCTCCGAAACTTGTTCTCATCCTTCACAATGGAATTTCCAGAGATCCTAGAGCAGCCATTGAATACTTCAACCTTACTCTTAGTAAATGATACTGTGCCAGACACCGTTGACCTCGCCTCCACAGGTCTAGGTGGTGAGTCGATTTCCTTCTTGTCAAATGTGCTCGACCAACATAYTTTCAGCACTTTTTTACGATAATGGGGTGGCTCACAGTTTGAAGAGCACACCGCTCACGATGGGTGCCGAGGGCTACGGGTGGATAACCATTGAGCATGTGCTTGTCCGTCTGAATACCACATTCACGCCTAACGGGACTTTCCCCATCTACGGAGAATCAATTGTCACAGAAAACGGGGAAGAAACGAGAATTGGATACGATGCTGCTGTATGTCTTCAACTCTATGAGCCTTATACTCTAGAGGTGTACAATGCCACCGGCAGTCTTCCAATATCCACGAGAATAGTCTCCAAGGGCAAGAGCATCATGGATGTAGAAGATAACGGAAAGCAAGAAGAAAGGATTGGAAATGTCCTCGAAGGAGACCATATAAAGCGGGAGTTGAACTCTACAGGATATGCCGGTGCCTACTCAACCTTACATGGCAATTCTGTGAATCAGATTTTGAAGGACAATGGTCGGGACTTCCGCTATGTCCCTTCTCCAACCGTGAGCTTTCGTTGGATATATCACCTCTTACTGTCAGCGTCTGACATTAGACACAGGTTGTCTCCTTCACAAGTGGGCAAGGGCCCAATGGTTACACAGAGCTTTCAGCCGAGCACTTCGCTCAAGCTCGTGCAATGGCCGATGCCTCAAACGTCCTGCCATACTTTGCTGGCTCAGCTGATACCCTTGCTCGAAGATACCCAGACTACGTTCTTTCGAGCGCTCGCATAGAGGTGGTCCCTATGATAGCACTCTTCATCGTCGTGCTCTTTGCTGGGCTTATCGCCGGGCTCTTTGTTCCCAGATTGCCTCTCGGTGTCCCTCGCCGCGGGTTCAACTTGTACTCGTGGATTGCTGCTTTTCACGGGGACGAGCTCATCGGTTCCAAGGTCAGTCAGCCTGGAATATACAAGTCCATGGATATCAAGGATATAGAGGCGAGGATAGGAGATACGAGGTTCCGATACGGTTTTTAATACTTGGTGGTAATCCGACCCCACATTTCTTGTTTTTCTACTCCACTGGACTTTTTTTCTCCTCGTGTATGTGGTGATTGTGTAACTTATTTTTCTTCCAATTCCTCTTTCATAGCATTGCATATATCACATTGTAATTTCGACTTCGCACGGCATATAGCACAATCACAAATACACTGTAGTAGTTGGGTATACATAGGAGACGGTGAATAAAATAGTCTGCACCCAGCCTATTGTTCAGACTCGCTCCGCAATAGAATAGCTTCTTCTAGGTGTTTTTTGAATAGTGCCTCCGCCTCTGTCCACACACGGGCTACCCTGCGGTCAAGAAACTGGAGCAGGATGGTAGAAGATCGGCACTGAATTGTTCTGATGCTTCTCGAGGGAGTAGYGTTGGCAGGTGGTCGATGGATATAACAGAGAGAGGCGGGTTTCCAGAACTAGTGAAACGTCAATCTCGAAATACGCCTGAGATGAACTACGGCTTACCCAACATCTACTGGGACAGTAGGGCGAGCAAATGTTGTGTTGACGTTGTAAACAGGAACAGGGTTGAATGGGTTTGTTGTATCACAGCTCACGTCGACTATGGCTCTGAGTCTTCTGTTTTCACCTGCCGCTGCGATAAACTCGGGAGTGATGAAGGACTCGATTTTTGAGGTCAAGTAGATGCAGTTGACGAAAATGTCTACATCCAGAATCTCTTGGAACGGTCCGCCCTTCGCAGTTTCTGCTATGTCCCATTTGATGATATCGTCCCTGGTCTGAAGTTGAAATGACAACGACATAAAACTGGAATGAATACTAACTCATCGAGCCCAATTTTTCTGAACAGGTCCAATGCACCTCGTCCACACCTTCCAAGTGCACCGATAACGAGAGCTTTGACACCTTTCCCGCTAGCTCCAAGGCTTTGGCGAACTGCCTCCACCATAGCGGTCTCGTTTTCGTATGGTGTCAAAGGACCTAAACTTATACCTTTCTTTTGTGATGCCAAAGCCAAGGCTCCAGCAGCAGCTCCAGCAAACCCAGCATGGAAACCGAAAGCCGCCACCCTACGTCCTGTATCGTCTGTCAGGAACTCTAAGTCGTATAGACAGCCTCCTCCCTGACGAAACCTTGACAGGACAGAATCCCAGCCCGCTTGGTGTTTGTAGCAATGAGCAAACTGTATGTGAGTGTGCGGTAAAGGTTCTGTTGATTCTGGGAGTTCCTTCAATCCCAGGATGGGTATCTCTGTGGGCGCTGTCGGCCAGGTATTATGCTCAACAAGTCTGCAGCCGGCCCTAAAGCACGCTGTCAGTCAATAGACCCTCCATCGAATAGGGCCTGAGAAAATATATACTTCAGGTACTCTTCGTCGGCAAAGATTCTTTGTTCATCCCGCTCGACAAAGATTTCGAAGCCAGATTGGATAAGCTGTTTGGCAGTGGTAGGCGTTAGGGCAGCTCGACGTTCAAATTCTTTCTTTTCGCAGCGGAGCCATAGAGCAGGTCTGTTTGTCATGGTGGGGTGAGGAGGGGGATATAAAATGAGTCAGGGAATTCGACAAGATAATTATTTGAGGTATCTCGCAAATGACTCGACACAGGTGTCCCGTCGGAGTACCAGGAGTAGAAGTACTCCATGAATTAACTGGCCGCATCCCGGGCACTTTCAGCAGTGAACCGGAGGATAAAACAACTGGACAGTGGAATAAGAGCTATCTTCGTTTTCTCCCCAGCATTCTGGGAAGTAAGAAATCTCGAAGAACAAAGATGCTTGAAAATCAATAGGTGTAAGATATCAGATATGCGACAAGAAAACAATATAGATTCTTGTATCCTTGGAAAACAACAGTGAGATAAGAAGACAAAGTGGCACTTTCCAAAATGAGTGAACAATATAATGATCGGCCCGGCGCGTGGCGGTACTTAACGCTTCCTCTTGTTCTCTGACCATCATCATGTCTAACTGGAAGCCTGAACCCGGGCGTCACAGTGTTGTCGTTGGAACATCTCTCACCAAGGCTTTGAAGACCAGACGTGGACAAGCACCCAACGCAAAAGGAGGAAAGTTTCCTGAGCGCGAGTTCTACTCCTTACGATGTCAGCAACCACTCCTCGTTGCATACTAGCGAGATATTGACTCAATACTAGATAAATTCAAGCCTTCCTCATTTGATGATCAGAAACACGGCTCGTTAGAAGTGAAGAACGGTAACAAAGAGACATCGAACGTCACAGTCGAGCAGCCGAGTACACAGGTATGTCTTCAGTTTCTATGGGCGTGCGATGCTTATACTTTGTGTTTCTCAGCCAAACGAGGCACTTGTTTTCAAAGGGCAACAACGACCAGCGAAAGAATTCGAGTGCGTTTTGATTTACGATGAGGAGACGAGTGTGAGTTCAACAACTTCCCTGTATCAATCAATTCTGACTATGCATGTAACTCTAGTCATGGACTCTTGAAAAGCTCGACTCTTCAATCATTTTTGATCACCCTGAAAAAAGAGCCCTACCCTCTGACGCTCGTGCGTACTTTCTAAGCCAAACATGGGCTACCTATTAACGTCCGCTCCCCAGCAGCACCGGCGGCTAAGAGACCCAAGAAAGAGTCCACGCCCCCAATTCTTGAGGATGATGATGACCTTGACCGCGAATTCGAGACCTTCATGCCTACAGTTGTTTCTACTCTTCGTCAAGAGGAAGAAGAGGAAGAGGARGAYATTCCGCTCCGCCACGTTGTTTCCTCTTCGCCTCAAAGAGCGAAAGCAAAGCCTATACCTCCAAAGGCCCAAACATCCAAGGCCATAAAACCTGCAANCGAAGAGATCACAGCCGCCAAAGAGTCGTGAACCRGTACTCCCCCCTCCGTCTTCAGATTTAGACGAGGAGATCTTGGAATTTTCGCGTCCTTCCCAACCAGTGAAGAAATCTGCACCCGCTTTGGAGCTGCCTGGTCCAAGCACATCATATTCATTCCCGACTTCCTCCCGAGCTCTAGAATTACCGCCACCGTCAGTTGCTGCAGAGTCCTCGGATGAAGACGAAGACGACTGGGAAGAAGTCGCTGCTACGAACACTCCTGCCCCAGTCGAAACTGGTGTCTTGAAGGATGGCTTAATAGAAGACGAGGACGAAAATGCAGACGCGGACGGAGAGTTCGACATGGCACTATTTGAGGAGCAGATAAATATGGAACTCAAGGACAGCGACGCTGCAGATGGAGACGATGACTTCCTCAGCAACGCCTTTGATCCTGAACCCGAAGTTCAAGAACCTCTGTCGACCGGGCCTATGTCTTTGTCACAGTTCGCTGGAGGGGGGTACCAAGAAGAGGAAGATACCTCTTCCAGTGACGATAGCGATGATGACTGAGGCTACGGTCTTCGGGAAACCATGGATTTACAGGGGCGGGTCCCGTGAGGGCCATTTTTGCCTCTTATACTACTATTATTACTACCACTACATACATCTGTAATTTATTGGGTGGGGCTGCAACCAGTTGGTACCACTTGTATTAGAGCATCGCATGTATTTATTTAATTTGGATCCCATATCCATAAGTATATCAATATATCACATGGATCATACTGCATTAATGCGAGTGCTTATGAAAAGCTGAACATTCAATAAACATCATGAGTTGGCTCTCGCAGTCATGACTTCGCAACAGTTATTTTGTGGCAATTCGCCACAGACAAGTTCTGCTACATAACACATCCCAAGGTGGAACCTATCACACGCACACATCTTCAAATGTGACCCCATTGTTTCCGAGATCCTTGCCATTCATGTTGCAGTAAACAATGCTGGCTAGATAGTACGATACATGCAGGAAAGATAATACAACAAAGTACGGTTGGCGGGACCATCGGAACAAGACCTAAACGAATATAACTACCCGTCTGCGGCTCCCGTGCATGGAGGGTTGGTGTCGGAGGTTAAGAGTAACAAAAAACAAGAAACGAGAACGAAGGCTGGGGGATCAAAATGCGGTATAAAAAGATAAAAATCGAGCTGCAGTGTGGCGTCTACGAATGAAGAAGTGAAGTGTCCATATCAGTAGGTATATGTGCAAATATAGTCCGTCGTCCCAAAAGAAATCAATCATAATTATCTGCGAGCAGGTGCATTGTTCCATCCGTTGACGGTGACCGAACCATCCGCTGAAGGTCCAGTCTCCAGGTTGGGTCCAGCAGCACTGGATGCTGATGAGGCAGCGTTACCAGCAGCAGGGGTAGCTGCTGCAGGAGCAGCAGTGGCAGCTGCAGACTGGATGATAGCTGAAGCGGCGTCAGGGCTAATTGTCTGTGTCGACACGCTCTCAACACCAGCCACAACACGGGCCATCTGGCCGATGAGCTGAGGTTGTGTGTCAATGAAGGCCATGGTAGGACCAGCAACCTGCTTGATAACATCACGATCGCGGACATTGTTGATCAAGGGGGTTGCGTCCGAGGTGATCCAGATTGCAACGGGTCCGTTGATCTCAGGGACGATGCATTGAGAGAGAGGGAGAGAGATAGAGAACGCGGCACCACCAATCAACATCTGACAGAAGAGAGACTACGAGACGCATAGATTAATAAGATGAAACGACGTAATAAATAGACGAGAGAGCTCACGTCTTCAGCGATGGTTCCATTGATTGATGTAGCGGAGAACGTCAGGAGTGTTCCGGGCGCAACAGTTCCCGTGTTGGTGATAGACAATGGGACATTGGCTGGAGTGGACATTAGTATTCACGCGTCTTCCAAGAATTGTTTTCAAAACTCACAAGGAATGCCCAAATCACATCCAGAGATGAAAGGAGATGCAACGGCAAGGACTTCACTTGGGGTGAAGGCAATGTCGAAGGCAGAAGGAATCGAAGTTCCAGAGCCAGAAAGGAGGTTCAGGATGGTCTGATGACGAGCCTCGATGGTCAAGATAGAACCAGCAGCAGTCAAGAGAACAGAGTCGGTGAGCAAAGTAGCTCCACCAAGGTACGCAGCGACACCCAGGTTCTCTACTACACGAGCTGTAGCAGCCATGGTCGCAACATCGGTAAGGACTGAGTCGAAGTTGAATACACAACTCGTAACGGGCGTGGCACCAAATGAAACAAGAGCAGCCTAAGTGATAAGTCGCGTGAGGTCCCATTCAACCTGAAGTATAGCAATCTGACATACCTGCAGGGCAACTGAGTGCGCGTTTTCGTCACCTTGGATGATCGTAAATTGCTCAGTAGCAAGCTGGGCATTCGTGAAACCGGCAGCGGTGAAATCAGATTCCACAAACTTCGCAATCGCTTCTTGGTAGAACTGGCTCTCTAACTGTTCAAGGACATCCGCAAACGCTGTAAATGAAGAAAGATGAGTCAAGTACAAGTAGAGATAAGATGTGCATGTACGCACTAAACACCAGAATATCGGCGGCTTCTGCACGTTTATAGAAACGAGTAGGTGCGGCAAGAGTTGCCATAGGCGCAGCCAGGAGGGATAGGACAGTCGAATAACGCATTTTGATTATATAAAGAAGGGCAGCCGAAGTCTCAAAGCCTGTTGATTGTTGAAAGGAATGTGGATGGAAATGAAATAAGAGATTCGAATGAGGGGCACAGCCCAAGAAAGAATGGCTAGCAATTAGAAAAAGGATTAGTGCAAGGTTAACGGAAAGCTATAAGCAACCTAGACTCACGAAGGGCACGGGAGGAAGAGGGAAGAAAAAGGGAAGGTGAGGGAAAGCCGATCGCATACTCTTCAGCTTTTGTACAAGCGACAGTCGCCTGGGAAGGACCCGATTTGTTGGGTCTCCATACGCTGATTGGTTTCGGCAGCATCGGTGTTCGGCCAGGCCGGATAACTCTTACCTCTCTAGGAAGGAATTTCCATGGTTACGGCCATCGTACCTCCCATACACTGGGATCCGAGGTACGCTTCATCCCCTTTCGATTGTACACTGTCCCAGCCAATACATTGCTGGCTTGGGTTTCTCGCAGAGATCTTTAATTGGCGGACTATCGCTTCCTCGACTGCATCCCGAAGTCGTAGCGGAATCTTATGCAACGGGATCATGGTTCCTCGCCGGGTGTGCAGTTGAATCACTTCAGGGTATCTCAGGACCCAGAATGTCGGGATATGTTGCCTCAAGTGGCCAATCACAGTGAACATTGAGTTTTCTGATCAATGATAGGGCTTTCTCCAGACAGCATCCATACGTACGACGCACTCGGACGTACCTGCGATCAAGGATATGAGCTATGGACTCTCCGAGGACGTGAATCCCCCTGAAGAAAGGTATTCCATCCGGGTTGCCCAGTAAATGGTGGCATTCCAGGGATGTAACACAACATTGATTTCCCAACGGTGGTTTGGATGCGATCTATCGTCACTGACCTACTGCATTGTAGCTATAATTCAGTCGCCCCATCAGATTCAAAGATCCTCCTCCTGTAGCCATTTAGTGACCATAGCCAGTGATTCGGCAGGCTTGTCGTATGGAACGTAAAAGACGCCAAGCAAAAGGAACATGTTAGAGACACCGGGGTAGTAAGAAGTGAATGAGAAACACTCATCATATGCCGGCCTCTCTGATTGTCGCAAAAGTCAATGAAGATGTCGATTTCACTTCTCCGGCCTTTTGCCCATCCACAAACCAATCTCTCCAGCTCGCTTCGGAATACGATTCTTGCCCACTCCATTCAAGCTTATCAACCCARAGCTTGTTAGCTACCTGTAGTTGTCAAGGCGTNNGTASARANNTAAGTCATCATGCAGCCTGGAGAAACGGGAAGCTCGGAAGGATAAGATCACATACCCAATTGCATTGCCAATCATAGGTTCCTGCATATATAAGAACCCTGATTCCCCGATCCAGAAGTCCTGCCACATAGTACTGTGTTGGGACGACCCATTTATCCATTCTTGTGTTGAAAGCCGTGCCCACTTGGNAGGAACAGCCGGTAAAGTTGTTTGGACTCTCGACCCCCAGGAGTTTGCGCGTCTCAGGAAGATTGAGGAATTGCTTGATGGCAGTATTTTCTTCGTAACATAGATCATTTCCGATGCACATCTAAGTTGTTTCTCCAGGATCAGCTAAGCTCTGATCTGCACTCACATCCGCTGGTCATACCTTTGAAATGTCATATCTATTCCTCCCTTTAGAGCAAAGCAAGCAGGTGAATGATCAGTTCCCTTTTTCACGGAAGGAGGGATGAAACCCACCGCTCGCCGCTAACGCAGAGCCCAGCTCGTTTTCACAGAAATTAACTGCAGCATGGCAATTTATGGAGTCAAATTGTTCAATGCAGCTTTTACGCAACGCTTCCTGACACCTAGGTAGCTACAAAAAGAGGAAGACCAAAAAAACCGCGAGCGTCAGTCTCTTCGACTCTGTCACCACCATCAAAGATTAAACATACCACAGTCTTCATCCTCACGCAGGTGCTTATTTTCTGGAATGGGACCTCYAATGCGGCAGTACCACACTCAATCTCGTATCGCCCGGGGTACAACCTTGATGTCAAATAAAGAAATCGTATAGCAAGCTGAATCCGAGCGAAGCCGAAGGAACTCACGTCGAAATGTCGGTTATCCCATTGCCAATCAAAACACTCTTGAGATTCAAGACAGGGCGTCCTTGTTGTTCTGCAAGTTGGTTTTGGTCATAGATTTCGCTCGCAAACACTGGCAAATATCTTCCCTGAAGACGAAACGACCTCAGTGTTCAGATTCGCTCACAGGGTTGAAAAAGAAAGGCACTCCGTAGGATTCCCCAGCAAGATGGAGTGGCCTTCCAGAGAATTGAGGAAAGGTGTCAAAGAAAATAGTGATGAAGGCATGGACGTTTTTYGCTGCGTCTTCCGTCGTCTCGATGGTCTCGCCATAATCTGCGTATGAAAACCCAACACCAACACTGCCAAATGTTTTGAAAGTCAAAACCATAGAACACAACGAGAGTAGGTCAAGTATGCTCTTACGGTTGATCGAGGAAGAAAATATTGGCAGCCTCATTCCACCCGTATGGGTTCCAGGATGTCCCATTTCCAGATTCCTTGGTCATGTCAATACGACATGGTCCTAGTAGTAAGGTCAGTGAGATTGCGCCAAGTCCCACAGACCATAGATGGCACCTAGTTCCATCAAAAGGCCTATCGAACTTGAGCAACCAGGTCCTGAACATGACACGAAACGTCGTTACTACCAGGTGAAAAAGAAAAGCAAGTGCATATGTACCTCCGTTGATCCACATCATGACGTCGTCTAGCACAGTAGTTTAGCCAAAATATCACGCATATAGTGTACCAGTTATAAAGAACCTGTATCAGGATTTCTCCTGCTTTCAAAGAAGTAGAAGAACATGTGTTTTGCGCCTTCATCGACGTCCAGATAGCCTGTGTATACGCTGAACAGTATCATAAATGTTGAGACCTGGATCTGAGAAAACACTGATATCTACTTTACAGTAGGGTCACAAAAATCAGTCTTCTTGATGCGTACACGATGGTTGGGGAATTCAGGGTGGTCCAGTCTTGTAAACTCGTCGTTTCCCACAGAAGACAACGTTCTAACTTCTGGGAGAAAGTCAGACGAGTTCACAGGTCGGGTTACAGTAGAGAACGCGGATTGTTGAGCTCTGGCATGTGCAATAATAAGAGCAGATGTCACAAGTGCACCCAGAAAGAGCATGGTGGTCGCTTGGGAAGAGAACGCGCTTAGATTCTCCACTCACTCTCTCAGCACATGAGAGAATGTTGATAAGGGTCGGACCACGGCGGAACTTCCGGCCCTCTTTCCGATCAACCTTGACCATTGACCACGATGGCAGACAAGTCCTTGCTGAAATCATCTCTTGCATCTGCGTCTTCTCTCATGGGACTGCAACTTTTCTCTCGTTTGTTTACATTCATTCTCAATCAATCCCTAGTCCGCATGGTATCCCCCAGTATCTTTGGCGCAGCATCCATCCAATTCGAACTCTTGCTCAGTACCATCTTGTTCCTCAGCAGAGAAGGCGTCCGGAACGCGCTTCTTCGTGCGGAAACATCCAAATCTAGTGTATCCAATGTTTCTTTTCTTCCTATTATCATGGGTCTYCCCCTTTCTATAGTGACTTCAGTCCTCTACTATTCATATGCCAGCGAAGAAACAAGCAGCCAACCTGGGTTCTCTAGTGCCATATTTCTGTATGCTGTCTCTGCACTGGTGGAACTCCTGATCGAGCCCATGCACAACATGTATGCATTCAAACTATTCTCGTTCCATATGCTCTTCAACACGCGCTCCTAGGGCAATGTCAGGCTTACAGACTGGTGTCCGAGTCAAAGCTGAAGGACTGGGAATCATTTCGAAAACGTTTGCCACAGTTGCAATCCTATTATTTGACATTATATTTCATGGGAAGGAGAAAATAGGCCAACTGGCTCTGATTGCTTTCGCCTCGGGTCAATTCGCCTATGCAGTGACTGTATTGTCCACATACCTACTTCACTATGGAATAAGATCGTTATATCCGAATATGCCTGCACCTTCAAAGTGCGTAGCCTCCGCTTTTGTGTAAACTTGGGTCAGGATGCCAAAGAATTTGTTCCCAGAGAGGCTCACASCCCGACCTTTGATTCAAAAATTCTAGGGTTGAGCATGAGCATGACTGCCCAATCTGTTATCAAGCATTTTCTCACCGAGGGAGATAAATTCGTGTTATCCTATTATAGTCCTCTACAGGATCAAGGAGGTTATGCCATGGCTGTCAACTACGGTGGGTTGAATCATCCTTGTTTCTGCCCGTCCTAAAGTCATTTGGCCACAGGATCACTCTTAGCAAGGATAGTGTTTCAGCCCATCGAAGAGACATCTAGGCTATTCTTCTCTAAAGTACTCTCCACAAATCCGCCCGACAAGAAGCAAGCTGCACAGACGCTATCAACCCTGCTTTCGGTGCAAATATCTCTCTCCTTAATATTTCTCCCTTTCGCAAGCACTTACCTCCCCCTCGCTCTGCAAATATTCCTTCCTCGGCCATATCTTCAAACGAGTGCTCCCATTGTACTGAGCGCATGGGTATGGTATATTCCAGTTCTTGCGCTTAACGGAGGACTCGAGGCCTTCTTATCCGCCAGCTCCTCACCAAAGGACTTGATGAGACACAGCCGGTTCGTCCCCAAGTCGGTTACAACCTTGCACAAGGTGTTCATATTTCCTTGATCAGGTGGATGGCGGTTTGCACGCTCGTCTATATCTTGACCGCTGTGCAGCTTTACAATACAGGCTTCGGGGATTCTTCCCTCGTGTACGCCAACATTGTCAACCTACTTGCCAGAATACTCTACGCGGTCATATTTGTGCGATCGTTCTTGTCCACAGAACTTAGATGGAGAGATCTGTTACCAAAAGGATCCTTGCTTGTCGTCTGCTCCCTATCTTTCCTTGTTGTCAGGTATTCTGCTTCACAGCCCAGCCTACATGTTCAAGCAAAGACGGACGTGCTCAAAATACCGGTCCTGATCCATATAGGAATCGGCGGCATACTTGCGTTGATGTGTTTGGGCACATGGTGGGTGTCTTCATGGAGGTATTTGTTAGCCCAAAGAAAGTACAAAACGGAGTAGAGTAGTTTCTAATACATAAGACCGATAGAGTGGGGTCAAACTTAGCAAAATAACATAATCAGAAACACTGCAAGACTGGAGAAATACAGCTGAGAGGGGTTTCAATGCACATAAGAGAATCTACGGAAACTAGAATACAAGACAATATACAATCTGTCGAGGACTATCAGAACCAATTAGCAGATGGAAAGACAGGAACTCACATAGAAAAGAAAAACTCAAGCACTGGGCTCCCTAAGGAATGCGTCCAGCTCATCATCTAACTCTTGTTGAGTTTTCTTGGGGCGTTCTCGTGTGCGTTCCCCGCTGTTGGCTGGACGAGGGTCGCGTTCCCTATCACCATTGCGACTGCGGGGTCTACGAGTGCGAGGCTCCCTTCGTGGATCACTTCTCCTCTCCCCACCACGTCTGGGACGTCTTGAGCCAGGCTCGGACAAACGAGAAGCCAAATCGAGCACTGGAGTGCTTGTTCTCTCCAGTAATGTCCTTCCGTCTGTCGAAATGTAGTCCGAACGCATTCTGGATGGGGACCCTTCTACCTCTGGTTCTTCCTTCTTGCCCTCATCATCTTCCGCTAAGAACGCGTCGAGATCATCGTCTAGCCTCTTGGCCAAGTCCGAATCATGTTCTTTTATTCTTTGCCTCTTGGATGCTCCAAGTCCCTCGCGTCCATTGACGAGTTCTTTGCCAGCATTACTACCGTGTTTGCGATAGAACTCGCTTTCCTGCTTTGCACCCTTCCTCTTCACATCATCCTTCATCGCAAAACGCATCTTGATGACTCCCTTCAACCCAGCGCCCATACCCAAGCTCTTGTTGATGCGCTCTTCTGGAGGCCACAAAGCGATGGGAAGAGGCTGGGCCTGGACTAGACCTTCGTCGTCGGGGGTGGTGTTCTTGGAAAGTGACTGAAATGCAGCGCGCGCAATGGCCTTGGAGGAAAAGACGAAAACACAAGTGTTGTCGTCTACCCACTCCAGACCTATCGGCTTAACGTCGAAATGCGCAGCATATGCAAACAGACGGGTCGTAGGGAGGTGAGATATCGGTGTGCCCGAAAGAAACAACGCATTTCCTCTCTGCGACGGGTCTTTATACAGAAACTTTCAGTACACCTTAATCTTTCGATAAATCACAGAGAGAAAAAAACCTTCGTCCATTTCAACATCTCCGTCCAAATCCTCATCATTGCCCGCTTCTTCCGTGTCGTCTTCGTGCTTGCGCTTACCATAATTTTACAATACATTTCATGTAAGATTTCTTTGCGGAGGCAGACGCGCCGTTGTTCAGCGCACCTTGCCGAGTCTTGAGGATTCGGAAAACAAATATACTTTCGTAGTGCCAATTCTGCTCGCCAACGCTGGGACTTCTGCAGGCCGTTGGTCTTCGTAGGGCAAACTGTCATCGTACGAGAGAACGTCAGGAGTTTCTGAATTATCCATGACTGTCGTGTGTTGCCTTCGGTCTGTAGTTGGTAGTAATTAGATGAGAAGGAAGACCTGGTGGGTTCTGGAAGAGAAGAACAATGACTGGACTCCGAGTATTAAATGTATCACATGACAGCTCAAATCCAACTGCTGGCACAAAGTGGAGAGTCTAAGTGGCGTCGGGACAAGTGTATATTTCTCGAAAACTCAGCACATTTGTGAGCTCACCAGCAAAGATATCACAAAGGGTTTTGTGGTTTTCCGATGTTTATTACACTAATGCTTTTTCCGCACGAGTACAATGTAGATACGCTATAGTTTTTTCTTGATCTCCCCGTCTTTTGCAATGCGCATCCCGCTCCCAACAGAGTATCCAATTGTCCCAAGAAGTACAAGTGCTGCCCCACTCCAAAGCATAGACATATCCACATCCACAGACGACTCAGGATTCCAAAGGACACTGATGATCAAGCTCACCGCCTTCCGGACGACCAGTATTAGGGTCACAGTGAGCGCGTTGACCTGTGTGGTCAGCTTATGGACACCAGATACACAAAGAAGCTGTGTGACCGCATTTAAGAGGAGAGGGATGGCAGCCGAAGGTGCTCTGAACAAGAACTCCCTCGAATCACTTGCTAGTGGATTCCACACAGCGAATTCGGCTGTAGGCCCATCCATAACACTCCGAAACTGAATTGCCAGGTCTCTTCGCACAAAGGCAAAGAGGGGAAGACCAAGAAAGTGTAGATAGAACATTGATTCCCGCCATGTTGATGAGTTATCGCTGTGAGAGCGGCCGTACTTGGTGTATGTGTGATCTTGTACAAGTCCGAGGAATCCCGAGAGTATAAGCGCTAAGGTAAGTATAGAAACACCTGTGATATAAGAGGATAGATGGAGAGTTTGTCCGGCGTCAACTGGCTGGCGAGAGGCAGATAGTGTTGTGAGAACTACACCAGCCGTGACCAGACCGACAGAAAATATTTGAACACCATTGTATCTGTAAACCGATGAGAAGTGATATCAAATACATCCAGAGGAGACTACCTTTTCGCAGCTATAAGCCAGCCTAGGATCATGCTGATGACCAGACCACCACTGCGAAAGATGATGTGGACAGACATGGGTACATGATACGCAAATGCAGCATTGTTGAGCAAAGATATAAGATAGAACAGGGCAACCTGAGCAAGATAGGGTGTGATGGGTATTTTCCTAGGTCGTAATCGAGGTCCATAGCGTGTCCAATATGTGTGTTGGGGAATCCCATGAATTGAAATCAACATAAATTGGAAAAAGGTGATAAGTGAGCCCGCCTGAGGGTATTGAGAGGTCAATTGTTCCAGAGTAAGTGCGTTACTATTGACTTAGATGAGCAAATAGCTCGCAGTGCCAGCGTTCTTATAATTCGCACCTGCAGCATCCTCCAAAGACAAGTGTGAATGCGGATATCCACATTCTTCCAATTAACAGCGACCGAATTCGAGGTACAGTACCAAGACCTCCTCGGAGAAGCTGTGATCTTTCCGCGTTAATCCTGTTTGTCATGATTTGGGTTTTGATGCAACTGTGGCGCCACGGAAAGTATAAAAGCCAGGAGATTGATTCGACACACGTTTGTGTTTCTTTCTTCCTTTCTCTCATAATTTGGTGTTTGTCCTGGAAGGGACCCCAAAAGTCTCTTTTACATTCTAATTCCTCTCGTTCCCTTTTCTATGTCGGCCTACTCCTCTAAGCGGTTGCACCCTGCGTCTTTGCTTCCGTTTTCTGCACATAACCCAAATCTGCTCCGCCTTGTCAGAAAGGAGGTTTCGTGGGAGATGATTCACTATGTTGCTCTTCATACTAGGCGTCTTACCGAAGGCGACGTCCTCGATGAACCTGAATCGACTCCATCCCCGCCGCCGAGGGCAACAAGACCAGAATCATACGCCAATGTTTCTGATGCAGTATCACTTCCTCACTTTATCGCACACATAGTACATCAGTCGAATGTGCAAGTAGGAACTCTTCTGGCAACTACGATATACATGGAACGTTTGCGAGCAAAGTTCCCTACGCCATTCAAAGGTCAGTTTCAAACTCACAGTTTGATGAGGTCACATCGCTCATTTATGAATATCGCATCAGGTGGACCGTGCTCCGTACATCGTATTTTTCTCGCTACTTTGATTGTCACGGCGAAATACCTGAACGACTCTTCACCCAAGAACATTCATTGGTCGAGGCACGCTGCAGCATTTTCTGTGGAAGAAATCAACGCAATGGAGAGGGAAATTCTTGGACTTCTTGATTTCGATCTTCGTTTCGATGAGCCTGAGGCTTGTACTTTCTTCGCGCCCTTTATGTCAACTGTCGCCGCTGAAGTAAAGACGAGAGCAAACGCAATCGACAAGGTTTCCAAGGCCAGCAGAGCAAGAGTCGAGGCACTGCAAACTCGTGCGACTCCATCGCCAGAACTTGCGGAGACTCCTGGACCTTCTTCTCAGTCTTCGTCTTCAGCGTCTTCTACCTCTGTGTTGGCCACGACAATAAAGGACATCACCAAGAAGATTTCTCGCGCACATCTTCCTGTGGTGTGCCCCGAGCCGATCCCTATGCGTAGCGACTTCAGTGCGAGATCTTCCTGTTCGACTTCTTCCTCCGAGATGGGATCTATGGTCGAGGACACTGGTTCATCTTCTGGTTCATCATCTGGCTGGATCACCTCCGACTCTGAATCTGACTCTGAGGATCACGGCCTTCGTATCTATTCGGCGAATCAGCAACACGACGACAGTGCTCAAGAAGGTCCTCTTACAGCTACTGTAACAAAGAAGCCTTTCCTTCTTCGACCAGCTCCTCCTTACGCACATAGGAACCTCCAGCAGGATCGCTCCCGGAAGCCGTCGGATTCTTCAGTTTGCACCATCACGGCATTATCTCCTCAATTGTCATTATCTATGACTTCGTTGTCTCTCAACCCTCGCCGGACCTCCGCGAAACGTACACACACAGGAACTTCGAGAGACGAGGGTATGCAATCCAGTAGGACCATGCCCAGCCTTCCTCGTTCGGGTACTTCTGTAGGTTTCCTCAGCAGGATGTGGGGCGTAGCTAAAGGGCAAGCTCTTGGACAACAACCAACCAAAATGCCGACGATGCAATCCTCTCCTGATCTCTTAGACGAGCCTGCACAGCAGACAAGTGCCTTCCGGAGGTTGATGCTCTCTCATGGACGACCTACCAGAGGCGCGACGCTCGACGTTTGAGGAACGTAAACCGACTGGGAATGAGGGTTGGACGACCTTTCTCCTTCACCATAGAACGCCTCTTTTTTTCTTCCATCTCATATAACTCTTATTCGCTCTTTTCTTCGGGATATCTGGGTGAACCTTGCGGTATTAAATCCGCGAGCAGGACATCTCTCTCCTATGCCCGATCTTTCCTTCTTACATACGCCACGTTCGTTTCTGTCTCCGACCTCTCTTGATTTGGATCCTTTTGGTTTCTTCCCGGACGTGCATTTACGAGCACACCACTACCGTCATCACACATGCACATGCCACACAAGGACATGCACATTACTATCGTTATTTACATTGCTATTCTTTACATCGTTTGCTACGTTACGCTACTCTACTATGCTATCTACCNTACTATTCCAACAATCTCTCCGATCGATTCAGGTTATCTCTAAGCTCTCAACCGATGACGGGGGGTGTCGTGGATTCGTCTGGAGGACAACGAAACTTGCTGCAAGCCTTCACAGGCCTTCACCCGGTTAGCAAACGGCAATGGAGAGTTGCTCCACGGAACGCCCGCTAAACTCGAAATGCAGCCGCCGCCGCTAGTAAATTAAATCCTGGACCCTGCACATGTCTATAGGCACTCCTGTTCTTGTGATCTCTTTCTGTATGTAGTAGCATATAGTCCCTTTGAACCTCCACTTTCGGACCCGTTAGACTTCATAGAGTTGGAGATTTATATTGTACTTCTTCCATTCCAAGATTTGATTGTTTGACAACATATCCCAACTTTTCACTAACCTCCTACCAAATCCGCAACGTTTCTTTTCATTTCGCTTGCTGTCGTTAGCCACCGCCTGCAAAATGAACTTGATGGATTAACCGGAGCCTGTATAGGGGTGCTCAATTCTAAGCAGGGCACGAGAGGAGCAGGGCAACTCGATTTGGACAGGGTTCGGCAAGGGCGACGCAGTTTGACTAATTCCGATGATCTTTAGTGTTCTGGACTTCGACATGGTCTGAAGCCCTTCC
>LBLO01000041.1:41102-70627 GCA_004354395.1 Chondrostereum purpureum | reverse complement strand
TTTACTCAGTAGCACTACAGGTCCCCATCGTATCACGTGACTGCCCTGTCGGAAATAGCGTACTTTAGGCCCATATCATAGCGTACTTTAGGGTGACTTCAGGACTACCTCGGCGACAGGGTTCTGCAGGAGCTTCTCGGGTCCTTCCGTGACACGCTTATTCCTAGAAATTACTTGCACAATTTCCCCGCATTGTCGTTTCTCCAGATCCAAAATGATACCAGATTGGATCTTGGTGTTGCTCCTATCCTCTCAGTCTGTACATTTCACTCCATTGGACAAACTCTGGCCAACTTGCTGGCAGTCGTCGTTCTGTGTCCAAACCTTGTACATCTGAGGGTAGAGAATCTCTTACACCCTGAACATGAAGATAATGGAACGCTCCCACCGAGGCCCGTCTGTACCCTCATAACACGTTTGGAATTGGGAGGGGCTTACTCCGTATCGAGCCTCTTCAGACGGCTCATATGCCCTCGTCTTACCGCCCTTACGCTAACGAACTTTCAAGAAGGCGATTTCACTGATACAGATAAACTGTCGTACCCCCAGTGGAAAATCGATGATAGGAAAAGACCCCTCCCCTCTTCGCCGGAGGAGATCCTGGACACAGTCACGGTTTTGCTACAGACATATTCATGCTCTCTTACCCACCTTACCCTGTACAATTGTCAACTGCCACCCCAGGCTTTCCGTCAACTTGTGTGGTCTTTTGAAAGTCTGCAGGTTCTGACTTTCGACAAGTTAGACGACAGGGGCAAAACACTGCTCCATATCCTTTCTCCGGTGGAACGGCTTTGCAATCTGCGCGAGATACACACGGAGATAGATAGCGACTCGCTGGATCTCACTAGATTATATGACATGGTGAAATCAAGATGTGGGGGTGCGCTGAAGGCTGTATTCTTCAAGTGGAGTAAGNCTCCAAGTTACTACGAGCACCTGGAATTTATAGTTCGGCTAGATGAGCTACGTGCTCTAGGTTTGGAGGTATACACCACCTTTCTCGATGAGAAGCCCTCCGATACAGAGATATTGGACGTATCCAAATACCTTTGGTATTGAGCAGCTTTTCTGTCTGCCATAGTATTTTTGAGTTGGATGTTCTTAATATCTGCTAATGGATTTGCTTTGTGTTGCCCGTGCACTCTCGTTCTCGACGTTGTCCATGTCCCAAGTGAAGATCACCATATCCCGAGTCTGCCGAATTGTCTGTGAACAATTGACTGAGGTTGACAATCACTAGAATAGTATGACCTACCGGTGGAATGCGGTAAAAGGAGGAGTATAGAAGAGCGACGAGTGTTTCCATTGTCGCAATCAGTAGAGAGTCTGCATATAATGAGGTGGCAATATTGATTGAACAGACAATTCATTGGAGGAATGCGGCTGGGAAACAACCCAGTGTGAGAGAAGAGGAAGCACCCCTGGTCCTTTATCAGTAGTAACCAACCATACATACAAATCAGCGATACAATGCGAGAGTTGAAAGGTTGAGCATTCAACTCGTTGGTACACAAATCGCCTGCAAAAGTTCCTGCAACAGTGGATGTCTTGACTGAGGTCTCTGTAACAGGACACTTCCAACTTTCAAAAAGTGCAGACCAGGAGTGGACGTCACTCCATTTAATGTTCAAGATTCTACCGTTTTCGAGAAAACGGTGCAACGGTGAAACTTGGAGAGACGTGGGAATTCATCTGCAGCCATGATCGTGTGCCATGCTGCAGAGGAAGAATACACCCTAGTGTTCTGTAGAGAAACGTTGTAACAAGGGAATATTGTAGGGAGCTCGCAAACAAAAGTCGTGAACCTTGGAGTTGACCGTGAGGGGCAGAGTGATCACGGCCATGTGTAATCTACCTCTTTCGCCAGTTCTTGACCAACCCAGGAACACAACATCGTGAAAACTGTGTCTTTCAAAAGTGGAGTTTTTTTTAGCATATATCAACGTGTTTATTCGTATGTTCTTCCAAGACCCTTAGAAAATTATCAACAGTTTCTTCGCTTGAACACGGGAGAAAATTCCGATCTCAGGCAAGTAGGGCCTTACTGTATCACCTACCCATCTGATAGGGACGGAAACATTGGTCTCGACAGCAGACATTTGTCGTCGTCGGGGAACATCAGCTGCCACAGCTTCGGGTGCGCTACTAGGAGGGAGCGGTGGGAGTTCCTCGTCACCTATAGTACGACGGCGTCGGGGCGCGGCAGGGACTAGACAATCGCATTTGAGTTTGAGATAATATGGCACCGACCATCGATTGACGAAACGTGGATTCCAGTTTATGTAACCTTCTACATTCATTACCTAGAAACTAATAAGACAGAGCCGTATCAGCAATAAGGAACCTGGAGGACCGTCGTTTGAGCCGTCCGGGGAGGATACGACTCGGTAGGTGGGACTCATTCTCCAAAGGATAGAATATTACACGGCATGTTTGATAGGATATAAATGGGGTATACACAACTAGAAATCTATAAGAACTAGGATGCAAACAAGGTTAGTAAAAGCTAGAGCGAAACGAATGTTGTGAAACTCACCAAAGGAGCAGTCTCGAGTCGCATGAATGCAAGGAATGACATGGCCCTACAGCTCGACTTTGCCAGCAACCTTTCCGATCCATGCCCTGATAAGCCTTGAGTCTCCTTCTTGACCCCAGAGGTAGTACTCCGCCCGACGATGCATTTTGACCATATGTTGGGGAAGATATTGGCAGATTCCAATGAGGAAGAGTGAGAAGCAAATGCCCAAAATTGTTACTGTCCAGGTCAGTTTAGTAGTTGAAAGCTGATTGAGGGTGTATAGAATACGCACAAAGCATAATCTTCTCCCAAGGTTCAAGCATAGAAAATACAAAAGTACATTCGAACCACATCCTTTGTTTCCAGAAGAAGTATCGAATAGCAGATTTGGGAGGTCGTGTACCGCTATGGTCAGGCTTCACCTTGAAGTTGATCGTAGGGGTGGTCGTGGCGGACATATTGACGTTATGGTGGGAAGGACGACGAAGCTCAAAGTTGCTGTGGGAACTCGGGCCAGGCTGACAGAATATCACTTACCCTATTTCTCACGCACTTGTTTCAGCCACCCACCGCCTTTACCTGACTCGCTTCTTCCCACTTGATCCTAATTAAAGCAACCATTTTCTCCAATATAAGTCCGGATTTATATTGGAAACTATACCAAATTACAGAGAGAAAAGAAAGTCTAACGATACAGGTACAGGGGTGCGCGCACGTCTATTTTAATGAATGTGACATGTATGTTTAAGTAATAAAAAGAGAGGTCAGTAATTTTGCTATGCGTAGAGCCAGCTCATACTGGATAGCCGGTAATAAGAGAAATAGAAAGTCTATCCCTGCACATAAACGAAAAGAAAAGAGCCGTGACGATCGCCAAAGCATTCCAGGCCATAACAAAACATCACAACTATAAAAACAACAGAGCTAGAGGAGTCTCAGTCGCTTGTACATATGTACATCGTTTAGCAACCCCATGTTGTGTATGGGCTGACATAACACAAAGCATGGAAGGTTTCTATAGATATAGAGAGCACGGAGATGCTCTCTACCAACCGAACACCCTACACAAGAAGATATGGTCAGATGTCAAGAATTGGTGTCAACAAAACAAAAATGCGCACTCTTCGTAAACATCGACTCCACCAACCTGATCCCGTCTATAGGGATCAACTTTGGTGCACTCGCGACTGACGTCGTCAGCAAGAGCGATGGGTCCACAGACGCCGACCAGCACACCAGAGTTCTTTTCATGGTCCTTGATACCGGCACCGAGAGATACGGTCTTCGCGATGGTTGCCTCGAGGATCTTGCCTATCTTTGGCCTACCCGGCGAAAGAGAGAGCCGTGGGTGGAAGAAGTCCTCAGCGAGGGGGAACTTGCCAACTACAGCGCGTGTGTAGTAGACAGAGACCTTGATAGGAGTGAATACACTCTGAGCAATCATGGCAGAGAACTGAGGTAAGAGTGGGGCGAGCGAGGCTGCGGAATGAATAAGCNAAACGCTCAAGAAGCTTAGAAAAAACGTTGTAGGACTAACCGGCATCCTGGACGGTCCATATAAGCTCGATAACTTTGACCCTGCTCTCCCCGGCCAGATCTTTCTGAATAAGCTCCTGGATGGCAGCCAGTGCGAAGGTAATACCACTACCACCGCATACAAAGACGGCAGCAGAGTAACTGGCAAACATGGTGTGACCAGGACCGCCATAAGGCCCCTCGACGATTACCTTGACATTTCTTCCTACGCCTGCTTCGACGTAACCGTCTTGCTTCGCCATCTCATATAATTTTCCAGTCCATCCACCAGCCTTCTTGCACATGAGGGTCATGCCCTCAGCACCGTTGGCGGCACTGGCGATCGTGAAAGGGTGAACTTCCGCCCAGCCCAGCGCTCCCAGCCCGGAAGAAATTATACGAAGACGGACATGTTGACCGGCGCGCCAGCCTGCGTTGATGCTTGGAATTTCCACGCGAGTGACGCCGAGCTCGGGCATAGGGCGAATGATGGCGGTGCTGATGCGTGTCTTGATGGTGCGGAAGAGGAAGTCGAAAGCGTAGATGGCGAGGCAAGTGTACAGCCANGGGCGCATCGACGGCATGTGGAACCACATCTGTGAAGAGCTTGTCAGATAGGACATCGACTAGCGAGNAAAAAATGGGCCGAGACTGACAGCAGGGAAAACAAGGGAGAAACCCATAATATGGGTGCACAAGAAGATATTGTAGGCCTTTGCGCGCCACCATGCTGTCGAGAAGAAGAAAAGACAATCGAAAGCAATGAGGCCGATAAGACCCCAGTACATAGAAGGACTAGCGATGGCCTCCCGGAAAGCAGCATTGATAAGCCACTTGTAAACTAGATCCAAAACAATTAGCGGAAGACCGAAAATCAAAAGGTAAAAAACATACCGTATCCTAAGCCATGCACGTTAATTGCGAGTACAACAACGCGGGCAAGGAAGCGATGCAGGAAATTAATCTTGGGATGGGTCTAAGTAACAAGCACATGTTGAAGATGAAGGATCAATCTACCTTCTCGTAGCCCATGCCCATGAAAGCGCCCAAGACATTATTCTTGGTAGCAAACATGAAGACGAAAGGCAGTTGAGACGTTCCGATCCAACCAGATCGAGCGGGGTCGGTGAAAGGACCTGTCGACCTGTACAAGGTGGGGTATACCAAAATACCAAACCAAACAACGCAGACGATGACTTGAGCGAGGGAGAATCCAGGTTGGATCCTGGTCCTCAGCGGACCGAGAAACCCACGAAACATGCTCCAGCAGGAAGTAAAGTGAGGAGGATAAGAGGTCTGAGATGGGCCACCTTTTTGATCGACGCGTTGAACATTGGTGTTGTGTGTGTACAAGGTATGAGAATCGTCGGAAGAAATACCCTTTTCCATCGTACGTGAGCGAGTGGGAGCGCTCCTTTCCGTGTAGCGGCGGCTTCCCCCCTGGAAAGGGACGTAGCGCAGAAGATGGCCGTTCAGCCATTCGGATGCTCGCCAAAATCTGGCGAGGGCACGAGGGAGTCGGAGAAGAACGAAGAGAGCGATAATAGACAGGAGAAGAATGTTAATATGGTACATGAGCTCCATTCCATTGTCGGCCTCTATTCCAGTTGGCCGTGCCCCTCCCCCTCCACCCTGGGCGGCAGCACCTTGGGCAGCACCTGCGGTGGCTGCCCCCGTGGTGGCGTTGGACGCAGCGGCAGAAGCAGCAGCTAGAGTCGCTGAGGCCGAGCGTGCAAGATCATCTGCAGTCAATGTCTGGGTGGCGTCTTCACTAGACATGGCCCAGATAGTAGAGATGGAAGCAGACATGATGTATGGATGAGGTGGTTAATGAAGCAAAGGATAGACGAGAGAGATCGAGTCGGAATGAGTGAGATCGTAGGCGATTTAAGCCAGTAAAAAATGCTGGGACACGGGTCCGCAGTTTAAGCAATGTGCAGAGATATGAAGGAAGCTATACAGGCGCAACTAAATGAAAGCCCTTAACCGTGGAATACGAACTTGAAGGTGTTCGGTGAAGGGCGAATACAAAAAGCTAACCGTACCAGACACTTAGCGGGGTACAACTGAAGGAGGTGGTGGTAAACAGCAACGCATGTTTCTTTATAAAGTGCATCCGACCGTCCGCCTCCATCACCTTGCATCGAGGTGGAGAGGAACGAAATGGAGCCGAGTTAATTTGCAAATTTTAGCCGATCTGGACTACTTCCGATCAAAGTTAACCATTATTGGATGTGAATCAGGGCGAATTTGGTGGAAAGGACAAATCAATTCCGAGATAACGGGGAGATAACCCAAAAGCGGCACCGAGTCTTCAGGGGCCTCGTTAAGACATGGCGCAAAAGACTAAAGTGAGGCTAGAACGTGGTACGCAAATCTATTTGAATCCCCACCATCACCACAGCGACCTGTCTCTACCCAAGGATTTCCCCATCTGACCTCTCTCCCTAAGTGCTGACATGGTTGGCCAACGATTCAAACGGCCCCCGTTTCCTTATGCTTTCTTTTCCTTTCCAGACTGCTTGTTCTCGTCTATGTATTTTACCCATTTCAAATCACATTCATTTCTGGCTTTCCAATAATAATAGGTTCCGAGCCTGCACGACAATTCTCTGGAGTGTAAACGCATTGCGCAGCCAGTTGCTTCCGCAGTCCCGATACATCTGAATCGATTCAAGATTGTGATTCGCTCAATGTTTCTTCCTGTCCTCTCGAGCTTCTTCGCATTGTCTTCGCATCTGCCTAATAGCCTATGGAACACAATTAAAGCTTTCTCAAAACACAGAACAAAAGGCTGTGATCGAAAGCATGCTTCCTCTAAGGACCTTTCCTCCTCCCCCACAACGCACTGCAGTATTTATGGATTGACTCCAAGGTGTCACCTTGCTTTTTAAAACTCTGGGAGTATTCCAGCGCCTGATATGAACTTCCTTCTCTGAATGATGAAATAGACCATATTCTCAAACTACTATAAATACATCACCATGTAGAATTACTGTATCCTCGTTGGATTGCGAATACGCTTTAATTCCATGTGTTCAAAGAACTGGGATGATGAAAGACGTATCCAGCCCGTGATACTTCTTAAGATGGCATGTAGATCCTGCCAAGTTACAATTGACTCTGTTGAGGGCCGTCTAGAGCTGAATCCATCCATATGTACCTCGCGGATCTCTTTGTTGGTAGTAGCCGTCCTACCGTGATGATGAGGACGCTCGCCCGCCGCGCGCACTGACAACTGCACGCCCATCAACTCTGCCCACGATAGACTGTAGAGTCGCTTTGCGATGACGGGTAAATTTCAACCGCCCTGAACCAATGTTCATTCCGAGGTTTTGCGAACGGATTTCAAGTTTCATGTCCATGGACACAAGATATTCACTGCCCCAGACCGCGCACCGTCGAAAGGAAAAGCTAACTCGGAGCTTATGCTCTTGTGATAGGTTTCCAAGGTTTTTGATGTTTACACTGGACGAATACAGAAAAGATCTGTAGCAAGTGGCTTAGTGTCCAGTACCAGTGCTCAACGTCCAACGGTCAACNATCCGCATATAGGGAATGAGCTTGGAAGGAAACCACAGGACCCGTTGAACAGCAAGAATCATCCTGAATAAATATAGTAAATAAATCGAGATTGGTGAATCAAACAAGAGGTTATCTGGTCAGAAGCTTCCTGTGGTATCTATCCTTCATTGTCTCTGCAGCGTCATGTCGCGAAGAACAATGCACAAATACTTGAAGAGCCGTTGAGCCGGACGCGCCTCGTGACGCAAGGATAGAAGAAAAAACAAGGGCTGCGGATTAATCTGTAGACATGCAGATGAGGGTCTAATATACGCCACAAGCAACGGAAGCCACTTCTATCGTTGCCTATCGTCCAATAGCGGTTCATGGTCATAATACGCAGGAGGGTGAGCGAGTTGTGCTAGCTGCTCAGTCATTTGCGTCAGCTCTTCTACCCTCCTTGATAAATACTCCACGTCCTCAGAGCGGTTTCCATTAGGTGATGTCGTGGATGCCATGCTATCCGATACCATCTGGGTATATGGTCAATCTACAATATTCGAAAAAAGGAGACGTATCACCTACTGATTTGGATATAGACGAGCCGTAGCCCCCAGGTTCTGAGGCAGAGTACGCGCTCCGTAATGGTGGGAGTTGTGGCCGATGGGGTAGGTGAGAAGATTGCGCATGTGCGTCGGACTGGTAGGGTTCGACGAGTTCTTGGTCTGGTATTTTTATCAGAGGTCTGAAAAGGCGATAGGAAAATAACAAACCTGGTGAGAAATTCTTCTTCTTTTGCTTCCGTCTTCGATGGAGAAGAAAAGATAAAGCAAGTATCAGACCCAGACCAGCAACGCCTCCAACGACACCGCCAACAATTGCAGCGACATTCGTGGTGGATGCAGATGAAGAGGACTCGGCCTCAGATGCCAAGGCTGCTGCTGTAAGATTGGGCATTGTTGCTATGTTCTTGAATGCAGGAGTGAATGTCACATAATCAACAATGAGAGCTTGGTTGTCGTTGTCTGTCAGGTTGACGGTCAGAGTGTGATTCCCAGAGGATATCGATCCAGTGGACAGGAATAGATAGTTCTGGATTCCATGCGTAGACGTTCCAGGAGACTGGTGCCGTTCCGTTTGCCAGCTTCCATTATCTACTTTGTAGGACAGTGTTAATGATCCTGTGGTTTGAGTGCTGAATATGCCATATAGTTCCAAATTGTCTCCTGGAATTCAATTCAGCTCCCGCTATATCATCTCAGTCACGAGCAAGACTAAGGAAATACGTACCACTATATGCAAAGGTGAACGAGTCCCCCACAGTTGTAGTCAAATGAGTGCCATTTTGGAATGGTAGTGCGCCGGAATTATTGATGCCTGCACGCATGTTCTTGTCGTCGACAAGCCAGCCATCTCCCGTATAATTGAAAGTCTCGTATGTGTCGTCTAACATAACGGTCTTCCCTGTAAGCGTTTGATATGGTCCTGGAGTTACGAACATGTAGTCAATGGCCTCTCCGGCGAGAGCCTGGAGGATTATTGGGTGTGTATTGTTGGGGAGGATCGGGGACTGGTACCATTGCTTGTAGATTTGGAGTGTGGAACTGGTATTTGTAGAAGTTTCATAAAAGTCTTGTCCGTCAATCGAGACATTGAATTTTTGGGAGTTGTCGTCTAAGGGATACGGTGTATTCCCAATGATCCCAATTGACGTTCCTAGGTTCAAGAATGATATGTTTAAGTTATTATCACTCAGCAGAACGCTACATTCAACCGTCGACACACCTTCGAACTGGAATCCAATTGACCCATTATGTCCCTCAAAAGCAAAGTCTGGCCAGATTGCAGTTCCTTTGTACCAATAGTCCGACTGACTCAGTGCTGAAAGTGGGGAAGAAGAGTATCAGTATCTCTGAGATATCATGATGACCGGTTAGCAGATGCGAGAAGAACATACACCATTGACCCCCGCCGAGGGTGAAATTATTCGCAGCACCAGTCTGATCATCGTGGATTATAAAAACAGCTTGAGGGTGTGCCATGGGTGGCCGTAGTATGCTCAGAAGAGCAGGGAGCTACTGGACCCGCCTGTAGTCTGTCGACAGGTGCCTTGTAGGATACCACAGTGATGGCCCAGCCTTGTCCCTGGACGCGGGATTTGTTCGGGAGTCAGGTAAACATTGCATGGCGTGGCGTTGGTATGGGTCGGAATTGAATTATAATTAAAAACATAGTTGGAAGCATGGTGGGCAAAGATTAGCCAAGTAGATGTCGTGTATAACAAGCGTCGTTTCTGTCCCCCACAATGGGCATTGTCAATCAACGCCACATCCCTCTAGAGCCAGATATCAAATCTCCGATCTTCTCACGCTATCCGTCAATATGAGGAGTTGGATTCTGCGGGACGAAGGTCATATGAAACGTACGTTCTTCCTCTCACATCTTTTCTCACCCTAATATAAGTCAGCAGCGTGCCGCGGCTACCTTCAGGAATCAAGTTAATTTCACTAGTAATATGATAGGTATAGTCAGGAATAGTAAACACAGGAAACATGGCCACTATTAGAAAAAGATAGTACGGATGTTGCTGACTGCCTATTTGACCAAGTAGACACTACCTTCAAGACGTTCGAACCAGTTGTCACAAGAAAATATTCATCACTCATCGTGCACGTCGGCCTCTATAACAACGGAAAAGAGAACTGGAAATCTATGTAGTACTCTGTATCTAGCGTGCAAAACGAACGGAACGTGGAATAACACGAGAATTATTCCACTAATGTAATAAGAAACCCAAGAAAGGTAGTAGATATATGTAGTACCGTCTATGTGTCTAAAAATGTAGCTCTGCAGAGTTTTTGGGGTGGAGGAATATCACACGTCCATGAGAAGTAAATAATCTAAGAGTGGCGTTTACTCGCGACTGACATCACTGAATATTCCAGGATATGTCAGAGGTGCTCGGGTTAAAATGAAGGATAGGGAAAACATACCGTCCAAAAATGCGTGTGATGAACCAGTCGTTGGCTACGAGGGTCCGGTTTCGTAGCGAGAAGAGATTGCTCAAATATGCGCTCCTCCAGAACAAGAATGTTGCAACACCGCCGCTCGCAAACTGGCCGCAGTCGTTAGTTTATACAATCATCAATCCACAAGGAACCACTAACGTTTCCATTCATGAAAGGCAAGTCAGCGATGGCCTTATCCGAACCAATGTAGGCCAAAGAACCCTGGTGCGAGTAGTGGAATGGTCTCAGCTTGACTTTAGACACTGCCTTGGACAAGTTCTCAATCTGCTCCTTGTCCTCAGCGTCGCCTTTGACACTCAACTCCTTCAACTCCTTCTCGAGTTGATCCTTCTTGGCCAGTTGAGCGAGAACACGAGCAAGGTATGCACCTTGTTGAGAGGCAACTTNGGCAGTAGGGGCATAGGAGGTTGCGGTGCAGTCACCGATAGCGAAGATGCTACCGTTGGTACCATCCATTTGGAGATAGTCTACAAAGCCGAGTCAGAATAGTCAAGGGAGAAGGATTGAGACCAAGTACCATCAACTGTGACACCTCTCCGGTTGGTCTGTACACTCGGAAGCTTGGCCATCAAGTTTTGTGTCACCTTACGACCTTTGTTTCCCTGTACATCTTTTCAGTGGATGACCTTTGTATCTCTACCCTAACTCTAACTCACAGCAGCCCAAACGACCAATCCACAGGGCACCTCAACAATAGACTTGTCAGGCATTTGGAGAACGACGGATTTGTCGTTGACTTGCTTGACCATAGTCTTGGTGAGGATGTCGATCTTGCTTTCCTTGAACGTCGATTCAGTGTAGTCGATAAGTTGCTTGCTGAACATGGGCAACACGGAAGGCAGAGCCTCAACCAGAGTAATCTTGAGCTTGTCGGCGAGCTCAGGGTACCATGACTTTAAGTCGTCCTCGAGGAAATCATGAATTTCACCGCTACGTGACCAAGGTCAGTCATACATTATAAGAGGTACGTTGTGGAGACATACCTGACTTCGATACCTGTGGGACCACCGCCGACAACCACCATGTGGAGAAGGCGCTCGATCTCTTTGTCGCTCTGGCCAGGGAAACCGGCAGATTCGACACAGTCAAGGAATCGCCGTTGCATCTTGAGGAGGTTGTAAGCATTTTGTGTAATGGTTATCACAAAATTCTGACCTTCTCAGCATCACCAATCTCCTTCATGAAGCAAGCATTCTCCTGGACACCAGGAATATTGAAAGTTTGCACCTCCGCACCAACGGCAAAGACAAGATAATCGTAGGGGATCTTGGTACTCGAGACTGATCCCTGTACTTCTGAGTTATCTGGAGAAAAAAAGATAAGATGGCTGCGGGAAAGAAGGAAAGAAGGCGATGACGCACCTGAGAAAGTGACAGTCTTATTGATGGGCTGAAAGTTCCTTTGGAATAAGAGAACTATAGTTTAAAGTGAAAAAGGGAGCTTACATCGACTTCTTGTGCCTCGGCCTCAATAACGGTTACAGCACGCTCCTTGTGGCGCGTCACATACCGAGTTGGCTGAAGAATGGATCGAGGGCTAAGCGTGCCGACTGCAACACTAGGGAGCAGGGGAGTGAAGAGGAAGTAGTTCTTTGGGCTGATGACGACCTGTAAGAATCTATGAGTTTTGAAACTACCAAGCATGGCATTCCAACCTACAACGTTGTAGTCCTTTGTATCCACGCCCTTCAAGAAACTAGTAGCTCCCCAACCACTTCCCAGAACAACAACAGTCTTCTTCTCTGGATCGAAAGGTAACTGCTGGCCAGGATGCTTGTTTTTCTGAGTAGCATAGAAGAAGGCGGCGGATCCTCCAATAACTGTTACTAGTGTAGCGCGTCCAAGGATAGTCAGGAATGATTTCCATTTTCCATTTCCGTTCTTTTTGACCACTGGAGGAGGGGTGACTTTCTGTAATCGTCATTCGTTCGTTAGCGCCAGCCATGGTTCTGGTTGAATTGTCACTCACAGCAGCATCCTCCACAAAATTACGCCTGAGAACGCGTGGTGTAGCAGCTAAAGCCTTAGATCGCGAGATTGTTCGAAGAACTAGGGAAAGAATCCATTTCAGCATGCATTCTGGAGTCTGGACCAGGTCGAGAAACTGTATTGCAACCTTGACGAGTACCGGGGTTCATTATGACCGAATATTAACAGAAGCTCACTACAGCAAGAATAATAAAGAGAAAACAGTCGATATAAGAGGCAGATGCCTCTGTGGTGGCAGTAGGAAGGACGGATAATACAACCCTTAAGCCTCCGAATTTTTTGTTATCCTGAACGCCACGTGGGAAATCAATTTCCGACAAGGCGGTTCCGCGAGTTCCGTCCCGATTCCCGGTCACTCAGCGCTCACCCCCTAGTAGTGCATCGCCCCGTCCATCCGTATTATTCCTCTCCAGCAAATCGTTCTGACGAATAGACGGAAAATTACAACAGGCTCATGAATGATGAAACTATTCTACAACTTTGGTTACTCTTTAGATCAAACAACTTTACATTACTACGTTCATATAGACAGGTATTTTTCCCAAACAGTCTTAGAGACTACTCCCTTGGGACACTTCTTCCCTGTCCAGAGTTCGAACTGGTAGTATCCTTGTTCAAGTAGAACTTCAACTCCAGGGACAGTTTCCCAATTGTGCGCCCCAGACGCCTTCGCGAGCTTCAACAGAGGCGTTTCAGACGGCTTATAAGCCATGTCCACCACCACCGATGGCCTATCCCTATACGAAAACAGCCCAACAGGCAGTCGGAGCTTCCCGGGCTCTTCATCAACACTGGTGTCGTAAGCGGGAACCGTGGACACGATGACACTANGGGGGATGGGGAATTCATCTAGTTTACTCAGAACAATGACGGGGGACCGTTCGCTAGGGAACAGTTCTGCAAGCTTGTCTGCTTTCGATTTTGTGCGGTTGAACAAATAGATGGTCTGCACGCCGACGGATTGAAGAGCGTAAATGGCCGCACGCGCTGTCCCGCCAGCTCCGATCACCAGGGCTGCACGGATGGCGCCACCGAATGTAGGTACGCGTGAAGCCACGACTCCCTTGATGCCCAACCAGTCAGTATTGTCTCCGAACAAGATGGTCTGTTTGGTCTCTGACTTCCTGGGGACGATTGTGTTGACGGCACCGATAGCTTCTGCAGCCGGAGAAAGTTTGTCGAGGAGTGGAATAACGTCCAATTTAAACGGGATCGTGACGGACGCACCACCAAAGTTAGGAGAAGTAATCGCAAGTCTAACTTCTTCACCAACATCTTTCGTCTCTAGCAGCTGGTACACATGGGGTAAACCGAGAGCCTTAAACCCCGTGTTATGCATTGTAGGGGACATCGAGTGGGCGATCGGGGTGCCAAAAATATAGAACTGCTTCTGAGGGAGTAGACCAATCAGACGCAATGCTTCCTGAATTTGCACGACGGTGAGCTGGCCGGGTGCAGCCGGGTTGGGAAGYAGCGTATGAGTGACAGGGGACAATGTTGGATTGAGGATTCTAGAGAGTTGGCCTATCGAACCCATGTTGATAGCGAGGAAAGGTTTCGATTCAGGACTTGGAGTTTTCTGGGTCTGGAATTCATGCAAGTCGAAGTTGTCTTCCAACACTGTCGCTGTTCCCACAATCTTGACGATGTCCCCGTATTTTGCTCCCAAAGCATACTTCTCTTGAACGAGATCTCCAGTCCACTTCAAGGTCCCGCTGAGATCGTGGAAGGAGGTGATAATCTGGGAGGACCCTTTCCTCGAAATGAGGTCCTGGATCTCTGCTTCAGGAAGGCCAGTTTCGACGTCCAAGTACTCCACACCCAAACGTAACCCGAGATTGAGCAGTCGAACTGCATCCTTAACAGCGCCGTCAGGGAATGCCCCACCCTGGGAGGTCGTCCTGACCGTATATACGATCGGGAGGTCGGTGACCCGCCGGAGGGCCGCAATTTGCTCCGAAATATACTTCTCTGACGGGATGGTGTACTCGATTCGCCTGAAACTGTTGGGCTCCTTCAATAAATCCACTCTGACCTCAAGAGCATCAACACCAGCACTCAGCTCATCCATGATGTTTAGAGCAGGAGTGAGATCGGGGTATGTCAATGAAAGGAAGTAGGTTCGGGTCTCCGCATCGCCCACCTTGGAAGACAAGTTGGGGGAGACACCTGTAATATGTCTGAAAAACCGAGCTACTTCATTGTGAGTACGCTTTAGGTCTTCGGCGCTGACATCCCCAGTAATGCTCCCTACATGGTTGACGAATTCATGGCTGGAGCACTGGACAAACCAAGGCTCGCGGCGAGCGTATACCTCGGAGATAGATTCCTCGTATGCAGGGCGAGCTCCCTCGATTCCCAAGTACGCGATAATTTCTTCTGCGTCTCGATGTATATGGACAACGGGTCCCTTCTTAGCGTATGCGGCGAGGACTTCCCTGGAAGCAGGTGTTTCAACAACACCACCGCCCAGACTGATAACATTCCCTGTAGGTTTTGATTCAAAAAGCTCTGTGAGGATTTCAGTCTCCGCTTTGCGGAAAGCAGGCCATCCTTTCTGGTGGACAAACTCTCGGACACCTTGCTGGTGCTTCTTCTCGAAATAGTGGTCTGCATCGACAAATGGCCACTGGAGAGCAGCGGCAGCGAGCTCAGCTACGAAGGTCTTCCCAGAGCCCCGCATCCCAATGATGATCACAGAGGGATTTTCGGAAGTTGCGGGAGTACCACTAGCAGAAGCTACAGAATCTTTGGTCGCGAGGAGCTCCACGCCTTTGACGTTGATACCAATCTGTTCCAACCAGATTAAATATCCCGACTGCGTAGGATCGCATCGAAAAACCAACGAACCTTGTTCTGAAGATCATCCCACCAATTGGGCCATGTCTTCTCCACACAACGTTTCTCTTCGAGGATTGTTCGCGAAATGACGCTGGACAAGACGCTGAAAGCCATAGCGACACGATGATCATCGTAGCAATGGATACTGACGCCTTGTTTCAGGTCGGCGATTGGCTTGCCGTAGATCTCCAATCCATCAGCAAGCTCTTTGGTCTCAACACCGAACTTGGCTGCGACAGATTATCAGTGTCCTACTTCTGTTGAATAGGTCACAAAAACGCATACCAAGTTCATCAATCATAGCTTTAATCCTGTTGCACTCCTTGACTCTCTGGTTAGCGATACCGAGGATTCTAGTCTTCCCATTAGCCACTGCAGCAAGTACAGTAGCAGTCAAAAAGGCGTCGGTCATGACCTCCATGTCAACTTCTTCAATTGCCTTGAGCTGTCCGATAGGAGGGCCCTGAACAGTTGTCTCGGTCTCGGTCTGTAACACCGTACATCCCATCTTCTCCAGTACTTCCTTAGCAAACCTCGCATCGCCCTGCAACGAAGATGAACCAATGTTCTGAATGGTACAAGAAGTTCCAGTGATCGCTGCAATAGCAAGCGGGTATGTCGCACTGCTTGCATCGGATTCAATGTTATAGATCTCGGGGTTGATGTAAATGCCTTTGGGGATATCATAGACGTCGAGGGGCTTCCCAGTGTTTTCGTCGACGCGGCGAGTGACCTCAACTCCAAACGTCTTCATCAAGGCAATGGTCATATCGATATAGGGCTGAGAAATGACCTGTCCACCAGTAAGCTCCAAAGTGACCGACTCATGCGCGTACGGAGCACACAAAAGAATCGAAGACACATATTGACTGGAGACACTCGCGGCAAGTTGAATCGTCGATCCCTTCAAGCCATTGGGAGAGATGGAGAGGGGAAGACACCCTTGCGACTCGAGGAAATCAATCTCGCTCCCGTTTTCCTTGAGAGCGGTGACGAGAGGACCAATTGGACGCTGTTTCATGCGAGCATTTCCGGTAATGATTGTAGTTCCTGCATTGTCTGTGGGAGAACGTTGTACCAATGTACAGACGGTGGTAAGGAAGCGAGCAGCTGTTCCTGCGTTCCCCAAGTACAGCTCCTTTCCCTTCGGAGGTACTGACAAGGATCCTGCACCTCCTTCGACCACGAGAGTATCACCCCCGTCTTCCCAGGAGAACGATGCACCCTGTAGGCTATATGAGCAATTTGTCACGAGAGAGAAGCATAGAAGAGTGCCCACCTTCAGTTCAAGCAGGGCAGCCATCATCACTTGAGTGTCATCAGAGTGGAGCAAGTTTCGGAGCCTACAAGTTCCTTTGGCAAGAGCGGCGAGCACAAGTGCGCGGTTAGAGATGCTCTTCGAGCCAGGCGTAGACATATTTACTGGATCATGTCGTGGTATGCCAGGAATCACTTCAACGGCGTCTGCTAAGATATTGGTGATTACTTGATCTTTGACCACGGTTGCCTTCTGCTCATAAGTCGTGCCGATCTTAGAAAGGATGACGATCTTCTTCTCTGGACCACTGTTCTTTTTGTCTATTTTCATAACGTCCATGAGACGGTCGATTGTGAGGGACTTCGCTGCGGGAAGGTTCGCAATTCGAGGATCGGTGAGGGACACGGGGAGGTTGTACGCCTTCAAGGCCCTGGTAAGCCTGCCAACGCCAACTTGAGTGAGGATTCCCAATTGGCGCGACACCTCTGCTTCCAGGATCATACCAACGCTTACACATTCTCCGTGCAAGATAGTAGGAGTAAGGACAGCTTCAATTGCATGTCCGATGGTATGTCCGAAGTTTACGAGGTTGCGCAGGCCTGTTTCGCGCGGGTCGACAGTGACGATGTGGGATTTTACAGAAATGGACCCTACGATCACAGAGAGAAGAAGTTCTTGGGATACTGATCGAGTAGCTTTGGATCGCCCAGCGTTGCCGGTAGAGGGGGTCTGAATTGCCGCAAATATTTCTGCCGCACGAGATTCGAGGGAATTGAATTCAGTCTCGTTCCATATCGCAGCGGTCTGGGTGCCCGTGAGATAGTGTCAGGATCCCAATATTGGAATAGTTCATCTATGATGTACTTGCCTTCACGACTTCAGCCATGCCATTAGAGAACTCTCTGGAAGGAAGCGTCTCGAGGAATGCAGCGTCGATGAAGATGTACTCTGGTTGCCAGAATGCGCCAATCAAGTTCTTCCCATGAGGGGTGTCGATAGCGGTCTTCCCTCCAACACTAGAATCCACCATAGCAAGCAATGTAGTGGGTATTTGGCAGAAACGGACGCCGCGCATACTGAAGGATAATTAGGAATGAGAGTATAGAGGACTTGAGATCATGCTCACAAAGTCGCAGCAACAAATCCAACCAAGTCTCCAATTACACCTCCGCCCAGAGCCAGGATAACTGTATCTCTGGTGCATTTGTTCAAAAGCAAGAAGTCTTCAAGGCTAGCTTTTCCTTCCCGGCTCTTGGAGGTCTCCCCTGGTGGAACAACAGTGCTAAGGAATCGTGAAGATTTTCCTTCAAGAGATGTAAAGAATTCGGATTCGAATTGACTGAGATAGATATTAGCGACATGGGTGTCCGTGATCAAAACATACGCCGAAGAGGGCAGAGTAGTGATGACGGTTTTGACGATGTAGGGAATTAGATGAAATCCACAATGGATGGATTCGTTTCCCAGAATGGATACTTTTACKATATCCGTAGTCTCCGCCGCCATCGTGCACGATGAAAGACTAGGGGATCGAGGGAGAAATTTACAGCAGGGGATAGAGATGAGATGAAGTGAGTCACACCAAATTTCTCCATCACCTTTCCTTTTATATTCTTATCTCTTTACCACGGTTAATCTTCATTCACGGCCGCGACGCAAGTCCCATCTCGGTGGGATACCGGTAGAGCATCGCTTCAATTCCAATTAAACACACAGCCAACGCCAACTCAGATACTTCAAACGAATGGAATATCATCAGCGAAGCTCCAACACCGAAGGAAATTACATCATCTTTTTGACAGTGGTCCTCTGGTGTTGTTCACTTGATTTGGCGTCAGTGAACGCCCGTTATCTTTGACACCTACATGATGATCAAGAGGGTTGAACACGTATGGTTTCAGCATGAACAGACGACGACGTTTTGCGGCAATCCACAACAAAACAGCGGCTGCACTCAAATGAAGCAAGGTGTCTAATAGATTCTCCAAAACACAGGTTTAATGTAGACATTTGAGTATCATTCAGGCTTGGAGTAGACAAATGGACATGCTACTGTAATCAATGCAAGTTACTCACTTCTTACTCACCCCTGAGGCTTGTTTCAACATACATGCGGCCTAGTAGTGTGATCCATCTCCTATCTGTCTGACGGTGCAGGTGTCAATGACACAGTGATTACTACCCGGGAAATTTTAACCTCTCTCCCAATTTTACCTTAGCATGTCTATGTCGGAAATATGACGACACATCTCACTCACGCAGGAAAGACCGTTCCAAAATAGGCAATCACCTCCTAATCCACGCCACAATTGTTCCAATTTGGGGCATCTTTCCACTTTGGTAAGTTAGTAGACCCTTCACAAATCCAAATCCACTAAAGTACACAGTTCCACAGATATTGTTTATCTCTCTCATCATCTGGGAAGAGAAAACCAAACTCCACAACGAAAAGAGGGGCCATCCCTATTGCTGACTGACACTTAGCTCCTTTTCAACGAGAGACTCTAGCTGTATATCCTAGACTTAGTCCCTCTAAAGATGATCTAAATAGTCCCTTTTTCTTATGTTTAAAAGGCTTCGCAACATACCGAATGTCTGCCTATCACTTCCTCTCAACGCCACAACCGAAATATGTCTTCTTCTTCTTCATCTTCCGTAGAGACACTCTCTGTTGACGACCCTAACTACATCTGGATATCCGACGAGCCTATGTACGACAATGAGAGCTTTGTGTCTCCTTATGACACTCGTTCCCATACATGGGATGGTCACGGCTGGATAGACAAGGACTCTGAACTGCAGGAATTCCATTGTCCTCATTGTGCAGCCAAGTTCTATTATGAGGATGATGTCAAAACAGTGAGTGTTCCCCGTGTACAAGCATGAGCGGTTAAAGCTGACCCATTTTTGGTCACCTTCAGCATTCATGTCCACCACGGATGAAAGAAGTCTATCGCTACGAACTTGGACTTAGCCCCATTCCCATCTCCGCTTCACTTCGTATACGAGCTATGATATCTGGAGCAGCTAGGGTTCACCTTCTTCTTCATATGTCCTAGTAGACGCCATCTCACATTGCGGCGCTTTACAGAAAGAAGTGAAACGTCAGGCAAACGCAAAATCCTTCCTTATTAAACACACATGCGAGGGAAAATCTGTCTGTATGTGCTTACCGGACAAACAGAAATACGAAGCGAGATGTAAGCATTTTGTGGTCTTTCCTCATTCCCTCGATTGAACTGACAATCGTGACCACTGGCAGATTCCTCCTCAGATGAATCACTGCCATCGCGAAGGCCTAGCTTGAGCCGTATATTCAAATGATACTTTTGTTCTATGTACTCTCTATATATCTGTGTCATCTGTGATAGTCGTTTTCTCCACGGCTATGGTATTGTTACACCGCGGCTCAAATGCCAGGCAATCCATTGGCTTCGAAATCTTTGTTGAAATTGGTAAATAGCCAAAGATGCATCCTGATCTAAGCAGGTTTGTGTCCAAAGTGGCCTATCATAGACTACGGATACATATTACAAGGGCAAAGGAGCACATGAAGAACAACAGCAGTTGCCAGTACAAGACGAACTAAACCACAAGTGCCATGGGGGTATAATAAGTAGTTGTTCGATAGCCCTTAAACCATACCGCTGGGATAGCTGACGCTCTCACTGAGATGTTCGTTGGCAGGGTTGTAAGTGAAGCCTCTGAATTGGTCTTGAACCGTTTCGGAAAGAGCTGAGTCAGTGACAACGGAATCTTGGGCTTCCTCATTGGTAAAGTCAGTATCAAAGTTGGCGACATCGAGCACAGATTCCTGAGGAAGGAGGATTGGTCAAGTTAGAGGGAGAGGAGAAGTGATACACACAACACTGGGCTTGAAGGGGGGAGGATATCTCTTTGAGAGCAATCTATACCGACCAGGGATTAAGAATATGCCCAAGAACCCCGAGAATAACGCACCGGTTCCAATCAATGTATTTCGCGAAGAAGGGATGCCTCTTAATCTCCTCACCGCCATTATGCCCTAGCCTCTTCGAAGGATCTCGTTGTAACAGCCCCGTCATCACGCTTCTCGCCTCTGAAGGCATATCGGGAGGGAAGTTGAGTGGATCAGTGAGGATGCGTTGGTACATCGTGTTCACGTTCTCATCATAGAACGGCGGCAATCCGGTCTATGAGGCTGTTAGAATAACAACGGCAGTTGAAGCATGAGGAGATTCACCATCATCTCGTAAAGCAAAACACCTAACGTCCACCAGTCCACCGTCTTTGTGTACCCTTGGCTTTCCAACAGCTCGGGTGCAATGTATTCTGGGGTACCGCAGAAGGCTGTGGGCGACTATCAACGTCAAGAAGACTACGGATGTCATTGCACTACTTACTGTTAGTTTTTTCAGTTTCAGACATGTTAAGTTTGCATAGGCCGAAATCGCAGAGAGCGATATGTCCCGTGTAATCAAGAAGAATGTTTTCGGGTTTGAGGTCACTGAGGGCGATATCACTTAGGAAGGAAACGAATAGAAACACGGTTCAGGCGCACCGGTAGACAACATTGAACCCGTGTAAATGTTCCAACGCGCAAAGAAGCTCTGCTGCGTAGAACCTGCTCCGGTCCTGGTCAAACTTTCCTTCTCTTTGCAGGTGATAGAACAGTTCTCCTCCGTTGACTGTGGAATGATGTTAGAGACTTCGGAGAATATCAGCGAATATACACACCAAAGGACATGACTAGATATAGCTTGTCGGGGTTTTGGAAAGAAAACTTGAGGGGAACGATGAAAGGGTTGTTGACTAACGCAAGCACAGTACGTTCCGCTAGAATATGAGTGATTTCACCCGGACGTTGGGCAATGTGTGCTTTCCGGATTGTCTTAAGCGCGTAGATACGCTGCGTATCCTTCTTGCGGACCTGCATCACTTTCCCAAAGCTTCCCTTGCCGATAACCTTGAGTAGGTCAAAGGCTTCAATTGTGAGGGGCTCGTTTCGCGTGGGCTTGAAGTCGATTTTGAGGTGGAAAGATCCTGAGCCAGCAGCGGCCGAATACCATTGATCAGAGGCATGCAAACCATCGAGCATGGGTGTGAGATCAACTCGGGCCATCAGAATATCGTTTCCCATATCATCTTGCCCTTGCACGGGTGCTGTGCGCAGGTACGAAGAGACAGATATATTGGATGTTCGCGATACATCACTGGTGGGTTGATCAGCGAATTATGAAGTGATAGTCCACCCTATGAGTGAATGAACATACAAGCAAGCGCGATAGTTCCAAACGGGAGAAGCGAGGTCACCACCCATGGCATCGATCAGAATCTCATTCTTATCGAATTCGAGAACGACGTATGGTAACCACCAGAACCGCTTTCGTTGCATACTTTCGCGGTTGCTAGTTGGTTGGCGCGCAGATGGCGCAGACTCGAGCGCCTTCAGAATGACATCCGGGACATTTACATTGGGAGGTAACGATAATCCACGTCCTACAAACATATTAGTTTCTGAAATAATGTAATGAGAGCCGACTAACCAGAGAAAATGCGAATAGTGAGCATTCCAGAGCGAAATTGGTCGGTTCCATTAGGCGGCTTTGGTGTTGTTGCACGGTCAGGAATAGGTGTTACAGACCGCGAAATGACCCCATTCTCTTTTGAGTCCTTGGGTTCTATATTTCACTGAGTATCGAGTATATTGCGCACCCCAAGAACACTTACTTTTTCCTCCTAATTTCCAAGACGACATGATGTGATAACGGCAACAAGGTAATCTGGCAAGCTAATGGTGGTGGTACAGAGGAAAGAGCAAGAGGCCGCCAGCGACTTTGTGGTGGAAACGATGTAACAGCGTAGATCGGGTCTGTCGTGCGATTTATAAGGCTGTAGTCAACAACAGACTTTTCTAGTAGTAGCGGTTAGACTCTGATTACTGAGCAGTGCCTGGCGATTGTATAAATGTGTATCGGTCCTGATTTGGCTAAACATGTGGCGCCATATGCGCGGCGTTATTCTTCGGACATAAATACGTTTGACTAGTTCTCTGTGGCCTGCGAACATCAGGATGCATTTTTCCTTCTCTGTCAAGTGCATGTCTTCGACGGATGTGAGAGGAAGTGAGGGGATGACGCACATTATCTCCGGAGGACGTATGAGTGCTTCAATGGGGCATGAATGTGCAGATACGAAGTAGCAATCTTGTTAAAATGAAAATCCGCCTCAGAGACATCATTGTCAACACTCATAAGATATTAATGAGCTCAGAATATCGAATAATTATATGTAAATGGTATATAAATCATGCTACAATAGATATTAAAAACAAACAGACGATAGAGCCTGACAACCACGCCATGTGCACCCTCCACTGTTTTGTTGAGTTCTCAAGACCTCCTCCGTATTATACGCCGTTTTCGATGCAGCCTTTCGAATTGTTTTTCCTGTAAGTCCAACTGAGGCATTACCGTCACGGGAGTAGACCTGTCCGCCGAGAGCTCTTTGACAGAAAGTAAATCAACAACATGTTCACCAGATTGAAGCCTTTTCGCGGCCGAACGACAGGAAGAAGCGAAGCGCACAAGCTGTGGATGCTTAATGTGGCGAGTTACATTCTATTCCATGTTGAGCAAAGTCATATAGCAGGAAGGGACAAAAAATACCTTGGTAAGAATGAAGGGATCTGCCACCATGAGCATCAAGTTATCCTTGTGGGTATTAGGACTATGAGGACAAGTCTCCGAGACGAGTAGTCCACCTTCACGAATGTCAATTACAGAAAATGGATACATCTTTTCATCTNCCCAGAATCTGTGGGCCTCATTCAGAGGGGACTAGACACAAAAGGCGGACTACTCACTGGAACCAATCCAGCATTGCCTGCTCAAGGGGAATGCCAATTTTTGCGGGTGGTGTCCACGTCGACGGACGATGGAACCTCGTATCCCAAACATGGCCTCCATCCGCAAATCTGAACGGATTCCGAGGCGAAGAATCCTCTTCGATACCGTCTTGCAAGTTTGGGAGGAGAGATTTACTCTGTTCAAACATCGTAAGTTAATGGATAACCAGAAGTGGGTAAGATCACCTGTAGGAGTCCAACGGTCATAAGAGCAAATGCATAACTACTGAAGGTAATAGCTGGCCCTCCCGACGGAGCATTCAATCCAAGAGGTTTAGCCCAGGCTCTGATGACGGTGAGCATGGGCCTCAAAAGTGGGTACAGATCGCAATATACACGTAACATCCTCGAGTTAAACAGGCCGAGTCGTTCGTTCACATTGATATCACATTGGATACCACTACTTGGGTCGGAGAACTTGACTGAGGTAGATCGAATGAGAAAATGGCCCAAGGAAAGGAATATGAAAAATAATTACTGATAGGAACTTTAGTTTTTCTGACAACCGAATCAATAACAAACCCGCCTTCTTCGAGTGCACTGGCAAGCTTCCTAGGATAAACATGATTGTTGGACATGAGATGGAGGCAAAGTGCAAAAATCGAACCATAGATTATAGACAGCTGTACAAGATTTATTAAATAACGTTCCACGGTGCACACGCGATAGAGTCCTGACCTGCGTGTTTATCCCTCCGGTGGAGACTACCATTGCGGCGGTCAGGATCCTTTCATCTCACTTTTTAGTCTATCGGAAAGAAATGAGAGCAGAGGAGTTCACATACCAGAACTACCAAGTCCAGGTCACTTGAAGAAGATGACACGCCATAGCAGACACTCCCAAAGGGTTCCACACTGTATCGTGAACCAAACCTCTTGGCAACAGCATTATTGACTCGCGTTAATATGATCTGGCGCGCTTGTACATCTGCGCTCGACAGAGACAAGGACTAGACAGTCTTGTGATGAGAAACTAGGAAAAAACGAAGTGGTAATGCATATACCTTGAGATACTTAGATAAGTCCCCATCCTCTTCGTACTGTTGAATTTTTACAGTATCAAGCCTAAACGTTCTATCCCTATAATATGGGTGAGATAAATAGAACTGTCAACGTAGGTCGAAAGACGGCGGCACCTACAGGGGCGCTGAAGCAGACTTGGAACGAGGGCCTTGAGCTTCTCGAAATGATTTCAAGGGTTGTATGTCTATGGAGCGAAGGGGTGATTTTCCAGTGCGTTGGTTCTGCCTCGTTATGGATTGGATCATGTCCTCGATTTCCTCTTGTCGTGGTGATTTCTGGATCAATTGTTGAGAACGTTGAGGGGTGTTGGGAAAGGAAAACAGGAGGAATTTTCGCTGGTAGTTGTAAAAGCACAAGGAGTCGTCAGGGCAGCACGGAGGGCTCCGCGCATAGCATGGTCAACGAGAGCCTCGCTATCTAGAAGATTATTAGGTTCCTCGCCGGCTATACAGGTAGTGGGAGAAGAGGGTGCGGGAGGGTCCACAGTGACACTGGATGACGTCTCGGTGGCCCCGTCGTAAACGTCTACTCCGGTTTGTGAAGGAGCAGTATCGTTGGATGGTGCCCGGTTGCTTATGTGCCGCTTCTGGACTTGAAATCTGGAGCGAGTAGACACGCAATTGACGAGGCTATGGTCAAATTGTTTCGTTTCCTTAGAATAATACGATGGATTAAGGCACTGACCGTCTGTCGTACCTCTCAGGAGCCTGTAAGCCCCCCTTAACGTTCAAGGAACCCTGTCAAATACATAAGAAGATACGCAGATGTAGTAAGAATTCAGATTACACGTACGACACTGGCAAATTTCACGGGGCTGTCTTCTTTTCCAAGTGATATTCTGAAATTCAGCACTTCAAAGCTACTCCCTCCCAGACACGCATATTTCAAAGGTTTCTGTTCTAACGTGTGTCGTAAGATTGACCGGGAGTGAGGCTAAGAATCGAGGAGTGTGAAATAGTTGGAACTAGAGAGAATAGTGAAGATTCCCAACCTCGGAAGTGTGTTTTGTAATATATACACCAAGTTCTGGTCTATATTGTCTTCCCTTCCGTCGATTGGTTTTTCGTTGAGAGAAATTCAAGGGTACAGCATAGTCTTGAAATAACTTCTGTGCATTTCGCAGAGAAGTTGTGGTAGAATCGAAGCGGAAAATCCGCATGAGCGTCGAAATGCAATTCCCAATTGAACAAAAGGGAAAGCACACAAAACTTAGAGAAGACCGAGGTAATCCACGCCTTCGGCCCGACATTCGCCGCGCCACAGAGCGTGTGCGACCAAAATGCGACAGAGTCCTTCGCTTTACAGTGCTCAGTAGAAAGCGGAAAAAGTCTACAGCCNCTNACAGCCTCTAATGGTAAAAAAAACTTCTTTCCTGCTCCATGATGATGATTGRCCAAGTTGAAGTAAACAGCCCATGACGCGTGACGCGTTGACTTTTACTGACCCGGAGTGATCATTAGTCTTCTTTCAAACACGACCACGACCACTCGATATTAAACATCGCATCGATTTAAAGTGATGCAGGAGTCTCATACAACATCGTGTCCCTGTGGAAATCATACGAGATTCTCGTCGCCTTTGATCCACAAAGCATACCTTTTCGAGCCATCTCACTGGCATGATTCGACTTCGAATTCCAATCAATTCCCAACGGAAAACGAAATCGCGTCCGATAAAGCGCGTTATTCAGACGAGATAGAGCGCCATATGACTCTGGTGCGCCTCTTGGAAGCAGAATGGGAAAAACTGGATCGAATAGATTTCTTGCGCAAGGCTGCTTCTGCACCCATCGGCCGTCTGCCTACAGAACTACTTTCGTTGATTTTCCAACATTCTGTTCGTGACAGTGACGGTGGTATTCCAATTGATCAGCTCTCTTGCTCGATTATCTCCATGAACATCAGCATGGTTTGTCGGCAGTGGAGAAGCATCGCACTGCAAAGCCAGGATTTATGGACTAAGCTTGGCCTGGACCTTGACGTACTAGTTGGAACGCATAGCCCTGGAACTACGCTCGACGCTCTAGTCTCCCGGGTCGATCTTCTTATTAAGAATGTACTGCAGAGATCGAAGGGGGCCGTTGTAAGGCTATCCTTGACGTACGACCTCGCCGGTGAGATTGAATCTCTTCCCGCCGCCTTCATGATGGCCCTGGACAAACACGCATCCCGAATCAATCAGCTGCACTTGACATTTCCGATGTCTAGTGTTGACAGTCACGCCTTCCGCGCCACGGCAGGAATGCAACACCTACAAAATCTTACTCTATGTGTCTGGTCAGCCCGGCCAGGTTCTAGAGGCGAAGAAGTAGTGCTTGACATCGGGAAATACCTTTCCAGTTTCCCCGTTCTTACAGACTTGAGAGTAGAAGGAGAATTTGCCATGGGTGATGAACTTGAAGAACTCCCACGTCTTCCAACCATTCATAGATTGACATCCCATCGTCAAACAATCGCGAATCTTCTCGGTTTCTTACAAAGCTGTCATAATCTTGTCGAGCTTGTGGTGTTTGTCCCCGAAGTGCCAGATTCAAGCGAAGATGTTCCTTCGCCAGATGGTTTCATTCGCTTGCAAATAAATCAATTGAGACTTAGTACGTCGCTGGCCATCGAATGCGTCGTCCAACACCTCAGTTGTCCTCAACTGACATCGTAAATCATNGCTAACGTCTTTAACANCCCCTCCACTGTGCTCTCGAGCAAAGCCTGCGACGATTTAGTGGAAATGTTGGAGAGATCGAGCTGTTCACTAGAGGAACTTGTGCTAGACAGTTGTTTTTTCGATGATACGCTGCTATACCGTTTGCTCAAGTCATCAGCATTACAATCCCTGCGAAATCTCTCGTTCCGTGACCCCTCATCGGTATCTGCGTTCTTTACTATTCTTCTACAGAACCCACAGCTCCTCCCTCGTCTTCGTAAGCTACATTGGAATGGGGTAGACCAAGACCAGGAGATTGGGGGTGGGCATGATAACCTCTTTCTTTTCTTGGAGTCCCGACGAGACACGCTGGAAATTGTGCATCTCAATTGGACCGGGTTACTAGACAGCCGAGGTTTGGACTTTATGAACCGTTTTGGGAAGCTTCGAGGGTTGGGTATGGAGGTCAATGTAACTAGAAATGTTTAAAGTGGTACAAAATGATATAACTATCATCATATGTCACATAACCAACCAAGGGCCCCGTCGAGATCCAATTTATAGTGTTGACGAAAAAAGCATTCCCATCTTCAACCCATCTTTGGATCCAAATTATAAAGATCATAACTGCAAAGACGCTTTATATTCGATATATTCTATGACAATGGGGGTAGAAACACACTGTTGACGTGCCACATAACGGGAGAAAAAGGACATTCAGCTTCCTGCGCAGAGCCTTACCACCATGTGCCTCGGAGAAGTATATTAGTATTGGGTCTAGGCAGTGATGAAAGAGAGCACTAACCGCCGACCGTGTCCCCACCCCTCCCCAGACACACCCAACACACCGCGCCCCACACAAGCAACCCTTTCAGTCCCGCCCTGCTTCCGCATACAACACCTCCTTGTGTACCAGGTTCACACACCAAACTCTCCTCGATGCGCTCTGCCCAACCGCTGACAGACCCAGACTCCACCTGTGCTCGCGACAACGAACCGCCAAACACAGAAGCCAGTCACCCACCCACCCAGGATCAAGGTGAGCTCGTCCAGCCGAAGCCAGAGATCTTCAAACCCGTCACCCAAGTCAGCAAGCCACTGACCGCCGTGCTAACGCTTCATCCCCTGAGCCTGACCTCGACCAGGACGTAGGCAAAAGCAGCACAGACCACCGTTGAGCTGGTCTCCAAGTCAAGTGACAGAGGAGGCAGCCCAAAGAGAGAATGTATTACCTCCGCACAAACGTCATGACGAAGGTCAGTTCCACCGCGCCATCGCGATGAGGAAGAATGGGACCTCTCCGAAGAGAGGTGGACCGAGAAGAGATGATGGCTCACCACTTGTGACCGTCGGAGGGCGCAGCGTCCACAGAGACAGGTGAAGGTGTGTGCTTGGAGGATTGCAGAGGTCAAATGTAGTCCAGGGAGAAAGCAAAGGGGCCGACTAGCTGCCACCGCATATCGGGAGTGTGCTTGTGGCGGGGTATATAAGGGGTTGGGGTATCGAATTATGGGATGGAATAGGAGCTGGAAATATAGCAAGTCGAGAATAGGAGTCGAGACAATAGCAAATTAGGAGTTCAAGAGGCAGAACGGAATGAGACCGAGACCGAGAATATAGCAGCAAAAAGAGAAAAAGAGTTGAAACGAAGTGCGAGAAAAAGCAGCAGTGTTCTGAAGCAGAGGGAGAGAAAGCAGAGATAAGAGAGCGAACCGATGCATCGAGACACATCCCACCGGGGGAGTTCTTTACACACGGATTTTGATTGCGCCTTGGATCCGAGTTAGGAGCGACTTGGCCTTGGGTTTGGGCTTCTCGTTGTGGGGGCCAGCGAGGATGTAGCTACGACCACCCGTGCAGAAAGGTTCCCAGCACTCGCAGAGACAGGTCTTGACATGTTTGGCCTTGACCAGGGGCGTGACCCTTTCCATGTCATCGACAGAGTCGAGTGACATGACCTCCGAAGAGGAGTCATTGTCGGAGAATGAGACCGGAGACTGCTGCATGCGCTCCATTTGCGCTATCAAAACCTCCAAAGGAGAATCTTGGCAGAAGTTGGTCTTGAATGGAGCGACGACGACGGGTGTGCGGATGGTGTTGTTGCACATAGTGATTGATAGAGAAGTATTTGGGTTGGGTTCGTTTATAGGGRTTGTTTATGAAGGTGAAGGTGGGGGTAGAGAAGGATGGAAGGTTGGGACAAGTCTCAAGTTCTTATAGGGTCGTGGAAGCGGAGATTGAAACCTGCTTTGTAAACTGTACAGTAGCTCCTGATTCACCTGAATAGGGTGCAGANCTTCAATATRACAGAARKACGGCAG